>JAPDSC010122325.1:0-11912 GCA_026290005.1 Latrodectus geometricus | reverse complement strand
ATACAAAGATTAATAAAAATGAAAATATGATATTACGTAGAAAGTTTATGTAGATTTGTCTCAACGAGAAATATTATAAATCTAAAAATTAAAAATAAAAACTTTAGGAAAATGTAAAAGAAAATTACTCCAAATGAACATGTTGTCGTAGTGCAAACGACATAAAAGGAGCCGCAGAGAAAACAGATGTTTTACTGTAAATAAATTCTGTAACAATTCCTCTCGGCAGTAGTTTTGTAAAATATAAAAGAAAGGAAACATAAAAATTGTAATATAAAGAGACAAGGGTAATAAAGAAATAAAACTATATATTTCAAAGTGGCACCCGAAAACTGCACTTAAAGTTTATTGCAGTTTTCCATCCCAGGGCCCTTTTCCCCTTGGGATGTATGGGTGGTCCATATGAAATTAAAATATTCTCCTTTTTGTTTGTGTGTGGCCAATCAAGGGTTTTGGAGGGGAGATTTCTCACCATTCCCTGGAAGCCTAACACCGATGAGATACAAGAAAATATCCAATAGAAGAAAATGGGAGGAGAGATGAGGGCAATAAAAGTTAAGGAGTTAAAGATGGAGCATTCAGATTTCAGAATTAGGAATTCACAGATGATGATATGATTTGAAAGAACAAAAAGTTTCCTACGAGAGAGGGAAGACACCATTCCGTCATGCAGATTTTCAGCATCCAGTATTCCGACATGGAGATATGCAGATATCCAGACATACAGATATTCAGAGATTCTCAGATAAAGATGAATTGAAAGCCGCCGATGAGATATTAGGAAGAGAAGCCTAACCTTACGATGAGACCTTGGGTACTACAAACTCCGCCGATGATAAAAGGAAAAGGTTCGGAGCAGTGAAGCACAGGCCTAACCAAAAGAAGAGTCTAACAAAAGGAAAGCAACGGTTCAAAACAACAAAGGGAAATTCGCTACAAAGGGGGTGAGTCATTTTAATCTCTGCTTCAGGAACCACTGGCCACACAATGTTTTATAAATATGCTTTTATATATTGATAAAACATTTAATCTTTAAATATAAATTGTAAATATTTAAATGTTAATAGTACAATAAAATTATATTATTATTATTATTATTTAAACTGTGTCATTCTCATATGTTCTCATTTAATCTCCACTATTTCTAAGAACCTGGTTAACTCGGTTTTTCCTATTATTACCGAGTCTAACTACAACACATGTGTGTGTTCAATATAAAATAACAACTCGTTCAGAAAGCAAGTTGAAGTATAACCAAAATAGATAAGGAAAATAAAATACTATATTTTTAAACTTGATAACTGAAATTTCTCTTTAAAGTATTGATTAATTATTTATATTTAAAATATTTGACTTAATACTCATTATTTTGATAAAATTTACATTTTAATATTTATCATTTAATTAATATATTTTTTTTATTTTTACTTATGCAATTTTATTTCTATATTTTAAAGACAGTTGAATTTCTATGATAAATATGTTTAGACAATATGAAAGTGTGTCAATCTAATTTTCTTTGAACAGCTTTATATTAATTATAATTTTTTTTTATTTTACCCAGCATCATAATACTAAGTTCTTTTAAGTTATTGAAAATTTACAATCTATTTATAATCACCCTCTTTCACATTAAAATTTTATTTTAATTTTTTTTAATAAATGAAAGCAAAATATATTAATATAATATTAAATACATATTTATTTTTCAGGAGAATCATTCAATCTGGGCTGGAATCTATTCCAAATTTTCAATTCTTGGAGACAAAAAGTATAGTTTATATAATGTAAGTGAGATATGAAAATAAAGTCGCTAAAATCTTATTCTTTTGCAGCAAGTTCTTAAACAAATTACTCGTTAATGGAAATAAGAACTTTTTCTTAAGCTTGTTGCTCATTTTCGCAGCTTACGTTTCAATCAAATATATTTTCTCTTCTTTATAATTCAAAGCGTTTTAATTCATTAGAAAGAATCATTTTTACTGCTCATAATCAAAAAAGCCCATTGTCTCTGTTCACATTAAATAGCAAATTTAAATTAATAGAAAAAAAAACACTTTTCGATTAAATATCAAAATTATATTTTATTGCTGCCTAATATCCTTGTCTTCTTCAAAGAGTTATTTAGTTGAGTCAATAATTATTCAATCAGCTCCTCATTATTTCAATTGAGTTATCACAACTAGGTATAATTCAAATTTAAATGAGTTCATTTATCATTATTTACGTAATAGTGTCTGTGTAATTATGTCATTTATTTTTTAAGTAAGAAAATTGCATCGTTTTTCGACGAATTACTCTGAACGTAAATTGAGATGAGAATTTTTTTTTTGTTTAGTTTGACTATTTTATTGATACTTACAGATCAATAAAATCAGGAAATATAATATTTCTGGAAATATAATATTATCTTATCAGGAAAATATAATCTTAGCAAGAAATATAATATTTCTGATTTAGCGAAAGCTTAATTTTGAATCATTGTCTGGTTATAAACTTTATGTTATTAATGTTTCATAATTCTGCATTTAAAATTTCAATGATTATTTACAATTTTGCAATATTTGAGGGTTAAAGTTTAAGTTTTTTTAGAGGGATATAAATAGATGAAGCTCTAATATAATAATATTATTGTTTGTAAATTCCAGTAAAACAAAGACAATAAAAAATGTCTCTTTTTTTAACTAATTAATAAATTGCTTTCAAGAAATAACGGAAAATGCTGTAACATTTTTTTAAAGCAAACCCTTTTCTATAAATTTCAACAGCATACCAAATAAAATAGGACAAAAAAAAGGTATAATAAAAACAGAAATATATGACTAAGTAAAACGGTTATCCGATTATTTTTACACCTGTAAAATACTAAGGCAAAATGATTTTAATGGAAAGTATCAAGTTCATTGTTGTAAAAAAATAAGAAATCTGAAGCAAATTGAATAAAAATTTTTAGATAACAACAATTATTAAAAATCATTTGGATAAAGAGCTTAAAAGTTAAGTTATTAAAACAACTTAGAAACAGATGTAGTAGATAATATTTTTATTATTGAGGAAACAGAAGTGATAGATAATATATTTTCCTCTGATACAATGGAAAAGATTTCAAGTCATTGATTCTGTACGAAGAAAATTTGGCTTTGGTTACATTGAAAGTTAACTTTGGTTACATTTTACGCTATGGAGTTTCAAATTTACGAATCGTTTTGTTCCTGTTATTCAGATCAAGAAACCTAATAACATTTGTAAAATATCCAAACTAAAATCCTTTGATTACAGTGCTTCAGTTATTATATTGCTGTTTTCGAGTCACTCATTAAGCAGTTCGGAATATTGGCTTATAATGAACAACAGTTTTGGATAGGTATAGCTGAAAGATACTAGTAACTATTTAGAAAGAAATAAGCCAAATTTAAAACTATGATCAAAAATCAACTTTAAAAAAATATTCAACTTATTATTAATTAAGGAAGATAAAACACCCATAATTAATAACATCATTTCTGCAAATCGTATACAAATTTATTGATGTCATACATGGAAATGATATAATTTCCATGAATGTATAACATGTTTTTTTTTCCATCATAATCCACATCTTTACTGAGAGAGGTGTTGGACTAAATAAAAAGAAAATCACCCAAAATTATTGTATATGACCAAAAATTTTAGGTGGTTTCTTTTTTTTCGTTTAGAACAGCGGAATTTCTAAGTGAAAATAATAAATCAAGGAATTTATAGTTTTTATTACTAAATAAATGACTTTAATTTTATAAACGTAAACAGAAATTTGCAATATATCTGTTTATAATTAGTATTAGGTCATCAATGAATGTTATAGCAATTTTAACTATGAAGAAATAGCCAAATGAAGGCCAATAAAGCTAGGATGCATGATTGAAAAAAAATTATTGAATAAGCAAAACTGAATGTGTATTAAAAATTTCAATGGTGTCAAAACACGTCGTAATCTAATCAACATTTGATGCTTTTCATTAACTTAAGGAAGTTAGCTTCCTATTCATTCATTGAATCTTTTAAAATAACGACATTTTCATCTCTAGAACATTGTCACAAACTCTCTATGTGTTATTGTAAATTACTTGTAAGCATTTAACAATTCATGTATTATCATAGTATAATTAACTAATAACACACAAACATTAAACTAATATCAGGAATAAATCCAATTTTAGACTTCAAGAAGATGTAGAATAGAAAATAAACCCAAACTCAGCTTAGTATTGAACAATGTGAGAAGGATGCAGCGCTTGTACATGCACATTTTTAGGAGGGTTAATTTAGAGATTTTTCCTCTCTTGTCGCATATAATCCAATCTATGAAAAGTCTTCTCGAAACACTTACAAGATGTGTATTTGAATACTTGTCGTTTGGCTGTCTGTTATTTCTTATTTTCACTCCATTCCTGTTAGTTAGGTGTTTCCTATCGAATCGACGATCATAGATGTTTTCCAATTAGTCTAAAGAACTAATTTTCACAAACAATTTTTTTTAATCTATTGTTTTAATATTGCATTTCTTATACGCACATTATGTTTTTGCGACCTTACATAGATATCAAGAATTTTTTTTTACAAAGTTACTTGTTCCTCTAATTATTTTTTGATGTGGTATTTTTGTTTAGTTTTTATGTGCATATAGAATTTAATTTACAGAATAGTGTAAAGAATCTTTCATTTGAGCATCTATGTCTTAAATTCATACTTAAAGGCACAACCTACATTTGGAAAATAACAATTACATAATAGCGCTTAATTCCATACATTTATATAATGTCTTCTTCATAAAAATAATCACATAATTTCTTTTTCATAATATTTTTTAAATGAAATTTAATTATAACTATTCATATTTTAAGCAGAACATCGATTCTCTGACCGCATCCATCCACAGAAACTAAAAGATTTGCATTTTTAATAGAATAAAATTATCTTTCCTAAATTAAAAATAAAATTATTTAAATTTTTTATCTTAAAGTGATAGGTATCAGCTACAAATACATTTAGTGTTTTATTAAATATTATTTAGAAAATGTTTACTTAAATTATCACTTGTAAAATTTTCTATTTAAAAATTGGAGAAGTATTATTATGCATTAATAAAAGATCCCGAATTAATAAATCTAATTAAATTCAAATAATGATTTTATATGTTTTTTATACTTTCAGAGATCTTGATAGTAATAAAATAAAGCATTTGTCCTCTGGATCTGTGAAAATGAAGACCGAAACATTGTGAGTAAATAAAAAATTTATTAAAATTATTAAGACATATTTGAATGTGTGTTTAAATGTGAAAAATTAAAAAAAGAACTAAAATATGTTAATTACACTCAGTTACATTTAAATTCTTCTATTGTATATTTTGACATTCATGTTTAGAACGTTGATGAAATGTCCGCATGAAATGAATAAACAACAAATGACTTGTAATCCCTTGGAGTTGTATCTCAGAATAATTGAACGCAACTGTGTAAGAATATTGCAGGAAACAATGATTTGATTCTGAATTTCCCTTTTTTTATTTTTAACTTAAAATATTAAAGATCTCATAATTTATATAATTATATTTATTTAAAATTTATTATTATTTATTTTTCTTTAACATGATTTCTGCACTTAATTTGTTACAAACTAACATAATTAATTTCTGTTACCAGCTATCAATGTGTGTGAAATTATAAACAACTGTTCTTATAACTATCATCAAAATTGTATTCAAATCTGGAACCAATACTGATTTGCTTCAAGTTTCCTTAGAATTCTTCCCCTCAGTTAATCATATAAACGGTGGTGATTTCTCATTGTTATTGTTGCAATTTGAATTCAATTGATTGCTGCACAAAATCACCAAGAAATTCAGCTGGGTATGCTAGCTAACGAATAGTGCATTTTGTAACGTTCGCTAAGAAGCCTGTTCTCTTACAAGCTTCGCCTGCACATATATTTACGCTTGCATATTCAAAATGCCTGATTCGATCTTTGTCTCGAAGTAGTGGTTTTGCATTTTGCTCAGTTCTTTTCAACGTATTTGACAGAATTGGTAAACCTTAATTTTGAACACCAATATAATTTATAAAAGTATAAATTATATTTTTTGTGAGGATATTAAGGCATTTTACTGCATTAAATTACTTGTTTAAATGAAATGAAGTATAAATTTTGCTAAGAACATTTAGCTATAAACTTCAATCTGCCCAGAAGAGAGATACAAGTTATCTTCCAATATATGGTAACATAAATTTTACATTAAAATTTTTTAATTATGATAATAAATCTTATTTATTATAACAATAAGTAAATAATAATTATTTAATTTTAAAAAAATCATTGATAACACTTATAACATAACTTGAAAATGTTTACTTTTAAACTTTTCACGCACTTAATCTGATGATCACACAATCTGAATTTTAAAATTACTGATTCAATTGTATAAACATGAAACAAAATTTTAATTTCCTAATTACATATTAATACTTTAGTTATTATTATTAATTTGGAAGATTTTTATATAAAATATATATCTTTTAGTTAAAGTTTATTTCTTAAAACTAATCAAAATTTAATTTAAAGCTGATATGCTTTTTAGGTATCTAAAATCAGTGTTAACCTCAAGCTTTTATATGTTGAAACTATCGAATCAAAATTTTTAGTGGTAGAAATTGTAATTTTTAAACAAGGTAGACCTTATAGTTATATTAATAGTGGGATCGCAAAAATACAGAATAAAAATTTTAATTTTTAACAGAGTTTATATTCCTTGTGCAAATTGATCAATGCATTCAAAAATCAACAAAAAACATTTTGAAGACTAGAGTACCAAATATTTTTCATCTAATTTATTTTCAAGGAAAACCATTATAAAGGACTGATTCAATGGCTAGACAGATGAGCTATCATTTACAGAGCATCTAGTGGAAAAGCATTTGTTGTGGCAAAACTTTTAAAAAATTGTTCTGTAAGGTTTTTTTAGTCAAACATTCGATTGTGCCAACAAGATGACAGGTTCAATGAATCATCGAGGTAAAGTGATAAAGCTGTTTTATCTGTGCAATAAAATGCAGAAAATAGTGCGAATTTATTGACGCAATCATAGGATATGAAGAAGGTCCAATTTTCTATGAAATATGATTTGGTAAAGAAAATTTGAAAACACTAGATGCATTTTTGATCGACCTCAATCTGCGCGGACATTTGTTGAAATTCAAAATATTGTGAAATCACAATACACTATTTCTGCAGATATATTTCGTGCTGCAAGAAGTATAGATCTCAATCTGAGTTATTGAAAGCAATAAATTTTCAGACTTCATCTCTTCTCTTACATATATTTTTCTATCCGTTTCAGATAATCGATTTCTAGACTTGAGCAAATGAAAGGAATAAACATTAACCAAATACATTTTCGGGCGTCATCTTTAGATAAATCATTGGGTAAATTTTTTCTTCATCAGATATAATGAACATAAAATATGCTTGTTATGAATATTATAAGGTTTGGTAAGAGAGGCTTACTTCTTTTTAACTGGAAATATTAACAACCATCATAACATTTAAATAACAAGCATTATAATACTCAAATTTATATTTTTAACTTATTATTTTTGTCTGAAGGTGTCCTCGATATTTCTTAGAATGTATATATTATATGTGCAAATAAAAACTAATTTACATTGATTTAATTGTTATTTGTAGCAGATATGTTAGCATTTACAGCCATTTAACAGATACTTATAGATTTTTCATTTTTTTTTCTCTGATCTCTTACCTTTTCTTTTTTTTTTTTAATGACACATAAGTTTAAATTTTAAATATAGATCCTATTTGCTATTCATACCTCCCTTCTATAGTGAAAATTATTTCTTCTAATCAATAATTAAGTCTGTACTATAAAAACTAAATACTTTTTTTTATAGCCAAAGATATATAAAGAGAAAAAAAGAGCTTAAGCGATGAAGAAATGATTAAATAATACTTGAAGAAAGTATCGAATATACAGCTTGTTTCATTTAATGAAAAAAGTTTATTGTTTGCGAAGAAAACAGTGCAATAAGTCAATGGGAGAAAATAAAATTGGCTTTTATTGGAGGAAGAAAATCATAAAACTAATTCTGGTAATGGTATCAATCAAAACAAAATGCTTTCCAGAAATTCAAAAAGATTACTCATATGTGGTTATGTTGCGAGAACGCATATACTGTCGAAGAAATGCGTAGCTTTAGATTCAAATATTACCAAGAAAAGTCTAGTTTATTATACAGTAATCTCAAAGCTAAATTTACTAAAATTACAAACATTATTAAAACATAAATAAAAACAAGAACGAAATATTTTAAATATTTTGTAAAGGAAATACTACCATCCTCATACAAATCATAAGAGAAAAAAATATTTAGTGAAATGTTGTCATAAGAACAGCATGAAATCGTACTACGTACTATATACTCAAGAAGCATGGATATACATCGAAAAACTCATTTTCCAACAAAAGAATGTAGTGCAAATATTAAAAGGAATCTTTATTGATTGCAAAGTGATATCAAAATTAAAATTTACAAAGTTTATTTTCACAAAGTAATGAACTATCACTGTTCATTTCCAGATATATCGCTAAGCTCTATAATAATCAAGAATGAACGGTATAATATATATATATATATATATATATATATATATATACTTAGCAACTACAAAATTGATTTTCTATATCATAACGGCTCTTTAACAATTAAAACGAAAATTTTCGGGAGCGTTCGAGTATTATATGAACACTTTTATAATTACCTAAGACATCTTCATTCTCCTTGTAAAGAAAAATAAACAAAATGGCTGATCTTCCATCATAGTTTGATTCAACGAAACTAAAATTATTAAATTTAAAATTAAACATTTTTTAAACTTAGATTTATTATGTGTTAATTTCTTAAAACTTCACTACAATATTTAAAGAAATATTTTTTTAAAAATATTTATACTAAACATATTTCCAGAACTTTTCCTTAAAACATTATTAAATTAGAAATAAATATTATTATATAATTATCTTTAATTAAATATGATTAATATTGCATTTAAATTACATTTTTGCTGAATAATCGGAATTGCATGTTTTTGATAATCAATGTACGGGTTGATTTAATAGACACAATAAATCCAATATTAAATTGTCACTTGACATATACATTTTTTATCATGCGTAAAACAAATGTATTAAATAAAAGGGATTTCATGTTCAATATTTCCTACATAAATTAAACTCTTATATTTAAATAATAATGATTATAAATATCAGTTACTTAAACTTTACAAAAGATAATCTCACCTAAGTAATTTATTTAAAACAAATTAAACTAAGCCGGAGGAATAAAATTTTGCTGAATAAAAATTTCAAAATACTAAAAACAGTGAATGTTTTATCATAATATTTTTTGAGAAAAAAAATTAATTAAATTATATAGATTTTCATGAGGAAGAACAATGGAAAGTTCTACAACAAAGTTAGAAGTTTCATATCGATACATAAATTTTATTTCTTTAATAGAAACGAGGAGTTAATGTCCCAATACACTCAAGCTGAATTTCCACTATCATCATATGGATAATGATTTTTACAAGAATATTTCATTTTGTCTTATAAAAGAACCAAATGAGAATTTTCTTGTTTTAAATAATCACTTCCCTCATTCAGTTATTTTATCATTTTGTAAATGATAAAATAACAATTCTTCATTTTCAATGAAGAATCTTTATTGTTATACGTCTTATATAACAATAAACAATATAACAATAAAGATTCTTCCGAGCAAAGTTTATAAAATATAAAATGGATTCATGATATTTTAAATATAATACAATCATATTATAAAATAGATAGCTCTTATTTTATTTTATCACTTTTTTTTCCTTATAAGATTTTATTGGTACTCTAAATAAAAAAAAAGTAAAACGTGAAAGAATTTAATGGGTAAAATGTGAAATTCTCTTTTTAAAAATGAAAATCTTTATTAAAACAGATTCAGAAAGGTAATTTATAGTTACCCATCAAAACCATAGATATATCTATAAGAAACAAATATTTGCATTCTTAATTGTGGACCACTGATTTGTTTAGAATTATCTTTGCTTTCGGTAAAATTATAACTCGACAATCTAAGAAATTTAATAACTAAACAAAAAGAAATTAGCTCTATTGGTTGACTTTGAGAAACTAGAAAATGTTCATGAAGTAAATTTTTATGATAAAATAAATATTTGTTGATTGAAAACTTTTAAGGAGACATTTATTAAAAAATGATAATTATTACTAAAAATAGTTTTACTTTATAAGCATATAAATGGCAACTTCAATAAGGTACTCGTAAAATAAATAACTAAATAAAAATTGAGACAGCAAATATCATTTTCTGTACAATAATCCCCATATTCTGGGGGACTAATCAACCTCACATACAGTTGAACCTGATTAATCCTGACTAATAGGGAATTCAGATCGTCTGAATGAAAATACAAACTTAATAAAATAACCAATAAGCTGAGTCAAGGTATATAAACAAATTATTGTATTTAAAAAATATAATTTGAATTTAAGAGAATTCAATATGAAACTGAATAAGAGAAAAGTATAGAATGTACATAGATTATTTTATTTGAAAGTAAAATTTCAATAAAATAAACATCAGATGTAATAATACTTTGAACATGATGTGTGTGGCCCAGGCTCATCTTCATTAACCTCACTTGACACGCTCAATGCCTTCAACTTATTTTATCCCAGGATTTATGTGGTTTAAAAACCAGTTCTCTCTCTTGACTTGACCAAGATCAACAAAAATGCATTTTTGCTTTATTCACCTTTTATTTATGCAATATGTATACATACATGTATGTGTGTATTGTATATAAATAAAATAAGCTTAACTATACATATATGCATGTATGTGCTAATGGCTAAATTGTTATTTAGATTATTAGAAAGTCCAGTTGAATAGAATCCTCATTGATGAGGTTTTAGTGTAATAATTTATATGTACTCTATATGATAGATTTAGTAAGGTATAAACTGAAGAATCAAGTGCTTTCATAAAATATTAGACAATATCATGTATCATAAAATAAAATCAAAATTCAAAATTGATATTTTTTTAAAATTTTCTACCTTATTTTGAATTAAAATTCAAATAAACACTTATGATACAAGATTCAAGCTCCAGTAGATGCAAGAAAAATGAATTTTCAGCCCAAATGGAAGAAAGGTGTTAATAAGAGTAAATTATTTTTAGAAATTAAAAAAAAATTAATTTCAAAGTAAATGCACGTATTTGTTATTAACTTTTGCATTAATAATGAAATTTGAACATTAAACATTTAAGAAAAAAACATTGAAAAGCAATTTTATAAACTTTCATAACATATGTTTAAACAGCAATATTTAAACAAATGTAGCCATGTTACATGTTTCATTCATTGCGAAATATATATAAATAAGCAAAATTTTATTTTCTATTTTTGTTAAAAGAAAAAAAAAAACAGTGAAAAATCTGTGAAAGTAATGTCAAGCAAAGTTATTGTTCAAGTAAAAGGTATTTTGAAACATAGTAAGAAATTCAGAAAACTTCAAAAAAGTTTGTGCTGTTCTTATTTCTTTCTATATTTTAAAATACTTTCTGCTTAAAAAATATACTGGATATTTTTAATGTAATATGTGTAAGTAAAACTAACTATTCATTTATCATAAACATACATTTTTTGATAAATGAACAGTGTATGAACACTTAAAGCATATTAGAAATTATATTCTGAATAAACAATCTATCTAATTTAACTTAACTGAGATAATAAAATCTTTTTTTATTATTTTTCAAAAGTCAGAACTTTTAAGCATGTTTATA
>JAPDSC010122322.1:196682-211532 GCA_026290005.1 Latrodectus geometricus | reverse complement strand
TTTTTTTTTCTTGCTCTGGCTGTCCTTTCTTACTAAACTAATTCGTTTTCTCTCGGCAGCGGTAAAAGAATATGAAGAAGTTTTTACTCACCCAAAAAATATTTAACGTCGCCAAAAAGAAAAAAAAAATTGAAACAATGATTTTACACTTAGAAAATTTTGAGTAATTAAATCAACAATAGGATTGCGTTGAAAGAAGGCATGGTAAAGGGAATTGGATGAAGCATTAAATCTTATCCACAACTACTGTAATTTTCTTGTTTCTGTTGGCAACCAATAAAATAAATTGTCTTATCACTTAAATGAATAATTTCTTTTTGAGACATAACGTTTCTGATGATAAATATAAGAATTTTTAAATTTCATTTGAAATAACTACAAAATAATTCAAGTTTTTATACAGAATGCCGTTTTGGATACATTTTTTAAGTACTGTATTTTACTTTGCTTTATACATTAAATTTAGATTATGTTTCATCTTATGGTCGCTAAAAACACTTTTAATGTACACTTATATATTAGTTTGGGGAAAAAGAAATCCATTATTTTTACGTGAACTTTTTGTAACTTCTTTCAGATTCGCTTTGTAAAAGGTTTAAAACAGTTTTCATGTAGATTTTTAGGTCTTGTGCGAAGCTACGACTGCTGACATGCTGTCAAGTTTGATAATTTTTTTATATTTTATAGATATTCTCGACGATGTTGTATCCATGCGAGGTGCATCTTTAGCATCCAAATACCCAAACGAAATCGACGAAACAAAAATTATGCGTAACTGGTTGTTACAGTCATATATAGGACGATAAACACCTTTCACAATTTTAGCCACCCGGTTAGCATTTTCGCCATTATAAAAGAAAAACTAAAATGTATCGAATTTTCTGTTTGTTGTCTTTTATTTTTAAAACCTTTTACTCATAACTGAATGAATCAAACAAAAAACTGCAAGAGAATATTTTAGTGTCAAATGTCACCTTTCCAATGAGCATAAATTTGAAATTGTTTGATAGATACCTCACGAGATAGCGATCACTACAGACGTCTACCGAAAAAATAATGGATAACTTTTTCCCCAAATTAATATAATGTATTGTGATTTTTATTTCACATTCAAATCAACAAAATGACAAATTTGTATTTATACTTACCATTCCATACTAAAATACTGGCAAACCAAAATAAAATTAGCCTATTTTTATAGAGATTTTTATTGCTAGGACCATGCAGTAATGTTTATATATGTGAATAACTATTTTCCATTTTGGCATTTTTGAGTTATCAAGAAAATTTCCTTCATTTTGTACAGAACTCGGGTATGTACTATGAACTTTAATTCCCTCCTCCTTCAATGATTATTTGCATAATTATTGACAGCTATATATTAAAAAAGGTTTTCATAAATAACCTTTACATGATGGTGAATTTTAAAAAAAACTCATGCTTATTTATGTGTTATAACCTGGCTTACAATGGTTTCGATCAAATGTAGAATATTTATACGAGTATGCTCATAACCATTTCGTGGACTTGTTAATGGAAAATTATGGACTAGGATATCATTCCTCTCTTAATTTTATCTTTATCTCATTAAATAAAACTTTCAGCATCCAAATAGAAAGGGAAAAACTTAATTTTTATGACACGTACTGGATGTACTACATTTGTAAAAGTTATATTTTATATCTTGTGAAGAGAAATTCAATAAAAGTTCCCCTTTACAAGGTTATTGCAGAGAGAAACCTCAAATAATTCTCAAGTATCAATTAAGAAAGGCAGTTTTGTAGACATAAGGAAAAAAATATATAATCTGTTTATCACAGTTCATAAATGTTAGGGTTGAGTACTGAACATTAATTTGGGGAAAACGAAACCCATTATTTTTTCTGTAGATGAGTACAATTATCGACATCTCTTGAAGTATCAGTCAAGCAATATAAGGATTTCAGGTTTATGCTTGTTGGAAAGGTGACATTTAGCACTAAAAAAGTTCACTTGCTGATTATTATTTCTATTCAGCTGTGAATTACAGGGTGTTAAAAATAAAAGGCAACAATAAAAAAAATTCGATACATTTCGCAGTTTTTCTTTGGCGAAAATGCAAGCCACGTAACAGAAATTATGCCTGGTGTTTGTTTCTGGTCTTGACAAAAGTCAATTACGTGCAATTCAGTATCGTCTATTTTGCTCATGTATTTTCGATGTTAAAGATTCATCCTTGCATTGGTGTTGAAACAAGTTTTATAAGGTCTTCAGGTAAAAATAATGGTTTTCTTTTTCCCAAATCTAATATTAAAGTTAAAAGTATGGTCTTTACACTGGGCTTTAATAAACTAAACAAATATTACTAACATCTTTCTTATAAGCTTATTCAATATTTAACTGATATTCAACCTTCATCTAAATTTATTTACTTAGTTCTAATTCTTAAATCCCTTAAAAATAATTATAATTTTTAAATCCCTTGAAAATAATATCATCAAGAAAACATGTCTGAATCTTACATCATAGAACATGGGATTAATTATTTTAATCGAGGGTGGTTGATAAAATCCTTTTTATTTAAGCAATTAATTATTATCATTAAATTACTCATGATGATCAAATTAATAAAGCAATCCATTTATAAATTTCCCATGGAATTTTTTCACTTTATCATTATAAAGAGTTGGTTTAATTCATTCTGGAAACTTATTAAATACACAAAAACAATTTTTTCAATGATTGATTTTTGATCATAAAAACATATTAAATAATCTTTAAATGCTCAGATTATTTTAATATTAAAGTTTGAAAACAAGTTTATTATTTCAATTATACTTATGAATTTGTATTCTCTTAATAATACGAAAAATCCTACAACTTTTTGTTGGAATTTATTATTTAATGGAAAAAAACAAAAAGATTTAACGATAAGAAAATTATTTGAAAAATGAAGTTTTTTAGAAACAAAATTTAATAATTACTTATTACTTAAGGTTTTACTTGAAATCATATACTAAATTTTTTTAAACCTTTTACTTTAATGCCCTTAAACAAGCATAGAAATTCATGCCTGTGGTAACAGTAAGTATTACATGAAAAATGATCCTATGTCTTGGATGAAGAATTTTCAATATATCATTATCAATCGCAAGTTTTCTTCCTGCGTAGATGATACATCATTAAAGGCTAAAATTGCTTCACCAGTTTCAGTTTTCTGGACGACAGGGTTTCTCGAGTTAATATAGCCGACGCTGTGCTTTCATTCCCTTGCAAATCCTCTTAGCTCCAGAAAGTTTGCAAGATAGGCAAAATCGCACTAATTACTCTCACGCGGTTTGCTTTGCTCGACTTTCACGGAAAACTGACCCCCCAAGCGGCGTCTGTCTGCTAATGACCTGCGGATGTCATTAAAGTTCTTAAACATACTTTAAATACCACCCTCCTTCATATAAATACCTTTTTTTTCAATTTGGAAACAGAAAAATATTTTTAAAAAAAAATCCATATTCCTTACGATCTGTGGTGAAGGGACATTTTCTAAGCCTCACTTGGTTTTTCCAATGCTGCACAAGCGAGGAGTTGAAACAGATACCATCAAACAGCCATTAAGAAATCGTTAGCTGCGTTATCGGGAACACCCTATTCCACCCCCAACCCCCACATTGGGCTTTCGGACGATCGGGAGATTAGATTGGGGTGGATAGGTACTACCACTTACCTGTCTGCCCGGATAGCACTGAGGAGGGGCTGGAGAACTTCGCCCACTCTTCAACTTACTTTGATGGATGGTCTAAAACTGTCGTCATCGATTAAGACAACAGTTGAATGAAAGATGGCGGTTCTGGTATCTTCATTCCAAATGAATTGTGAACTGGAATCTATATTAAAAGACATTTTTGTCCAATCGAGTTAGCTGTCGTTAGTTTGATTAAATTATGTTTGTGGGACATAAATATCCAATTTGAAATTTGTAATGCAGTACAAAATTTCACATGGCTTTAAGCAATCCTAGGTATTATTTTTTTATTCTTCGTACATAAAAGCTTCAGTATTATATACCAAAATAAGCAAAATCAAATATTATGATATATATACCTGCTAAAATTGCACACATCAAGTTTTTATTTTTAAATTTCCTTTTGTACTATACTTAGTGGTTAGCAATAAGGCATTTCTACAATTAAATCTAGTAACTTTTAAAATCAAAGGCTGCATATAATCAGTATATGTTTTTATTCGTTAATTTATTAATGTTGACAAAATTCCTCATCAGGCAATGTGATTTTATTGTTTTTTAAGCTACTTCACAGTACTTTTTAGTCTTTATTGATATTTCGGGATAATAGTTGGACAGTTGGCAAAGTTGACAATTTGAATGTACAATTCTGTCCTGTTAGAAGTTTCCGTGCTGGCAGGATATATATACGCTAAACTCATAGGATCAAAACTTCCTAATGAATGAAATGGATAAGATGTCAATTGAATAACTGATTTCATAAATTAATTGATTTATTAAATGTACACTTCATCATATCCGAATATGTTTTAGAATTCTTCCAAAATCATCATCGAGATTGTCCATTGTGGATATAGTATCAAATAAATATGCAAAATATTGAGTAGTAAAAATACTGTTGTAGTATTTACAATGAGATTTATTGAAACTGTTGCAAAAAACGCATTCTGAAGTTTTGTTTGAAACCAATAATTCACCCAAAGATCAGATTGAATACTTATGAGTAGTAAATAACGATAAGCTTTTGCGAGTTTACCTCTCTCGTACTAGAGTTAAGATTGAATTTTAAAAGAATATTGTGAATAGTTAATTTATAAGGAACAATATATTTAGTATTAAAAGTTGTGTAAACCTATAGGACGCAATATTATATATAATGTATTGCTGCATATATATATACGAAATAATAACTTATACGAATAAATCAAATAGAGTAATGAATATTAAAAGCTTATGATTTGAATCTTTATTTTAAAGTTTGGGACACATTATCACTTATTTCAATACCCAAACTGTGATTTATCTAAGTATATATTACAAATCACATAAAATTTATACATTTAGTATTTGTTGAACAATCATTTCTCAAGATAATGGAACATATTGGTTAATAGATTAGTATATCTCTTATATTAGATCAATTATAGTGACGAATTAAAACCATTACACTTTTATCAATATTTTCACATATTTTTTTTCTGAAAATTGTATTTTAAATCATGTTCTACACCTGGGAATTCTATTTTTTAAATATGTTCTATATTTGCAACAAAATCGTGAAGAGCTTCTTAAACCCTATTCAAATAGACTTCATGATCAGTAGAAATCTCTAATCAAAAGGGATTTGTTCATTCTAAGACATACTACTGTGGGAATCAGCATTAATTATTACACAAGTTTTTTCTTTTTTTTTTTGAATTTTTTTTTTCATAAAACTTTTTTTAGAAATATTTAAGACAAAATCATAATTCAGTTACTATGATTAAATATGGCAAAATGTTAATCTAAAATTACTTTCCGAACTTATATGATTATAAATAATCGCAGAGAGATATTGAAAAAATGCCTCATACATATATTGGAGAAATTACTTCATTTGCTCTTAATTACCAAAGAATAAATATATATATTCCACCTTAACCCAAACTTACAAAAGAACAACCAACTTCGCTTTTTCCCTTTATGAAATCTGTTTCCTCGTAGCCAACAAAAGAAAGAAGCGGCCAATGGAATCCGCCAAGGCTTACAAAAGGAGATAGCAGCAGAAAATGCGTGCCAAAGGTATTGAACACCCTTTTATAATGGTCTGAGAGAGCCTTAAAAAATTAAGTCTTAACAAACAATAAATGCCTGATGCTTAATGCTCGGGCAAAGCCCATGGGAACTACCTTTTTCTTTTATAAAGTCTAGGCGCATCGGATCGTTTCTTGAAGCGAAAATATCCATTCGGGGATATTTGCTTATCTATTTAATTAGCAGGGCCTAACCCAATTACGATGTAAGCACCCCCCAATTTACCAAAAGATCTCCTGAGGCTGGAGCTAAAAAAAAATCTACATTTTCCTTCTTTCCCAATCCATTGTTTTGTATTTCTTAAATCTCTTTTAATTATATCAGCAAAACAAACGGGTTTTAATATTAATGAGTAATTTGGCCGGCGCTAATATGTTGCAAAGAAATAAGATCTTAATTAGGAAGGATCCACAAAAGGAGATTGCTTGTACTTTTGCTCATTTAAAAACTTTTATTTGCTGCTGCACATTCAAATAAGTTAATTAATTTTCTAATTAAACAGAGCGCGCGAGCCAGGATAGTTTTATTTTTGCGTGGAGGCAAACTTTTTTTCTTCCTCCACCCCCCTCTCTCTCCTCCACTTTCTACAACGTATGAAAGGTTTCGCTAAACCCCTTCTTTCTCCTTCAATACTGAATTAAGAAATTTTCTTTGTCTTCTTAAAACCTCTCCCTTTTTTTGTTTTGCTTTTTCTTAGAAACTGCGTGCGACTTTTTTGAAATTCTTTATGTTTTCGCGAAAGTATATATATATATACATACACACACATATATATATATGTATGTATATACATATTTTTTAATTTTTCTTCCATTTTCCTTCATTCTTAAAATTTGGCGTGCTTCGAAAAGTTCTCTCCCTCTATTTCTAAGTCGTCACCCCTGTTTTACTTCATTTGCCTTTTTATAAATAAAACTTGCGATGAAAGTGCTTTCGGATTATAATTTTCTCAGCCCCTCCCCCACCTTCCACCCATGCAAACACTCACATATACACGCGACAGCATATTTGTCCCAATTCTTTTTTCACCCCTCTTTCATTTTGATAATTGCGGAAATAATGTGGTTGTCGGTTTTATCCATAGATGGCGGTACTTGAACTTGTCTGTCCTTTCACATTATCATCATTTGAAACTTGTTAATTGTATCCTCAAGTTTACGAAGTCCGATTTTGCACAGAACTCTGAAATTCAAGGAGTCCTAAAGCATTTAAAAATAATGATTATTATTTTATTTGTAAGAAAATGTTATTTCAAAAATTGCTTGTAGAAATTAGAAGTCGATTTTGATTTTTAATAGTTTGGGAATAAAGCAAAATACCAAGGTAAAAAAAAAATAAATAAAAAAATAAAAAAAAATCCAATCATTCTTACTTCTTTACACAATTAGTAATATTTTGAAAGCTTCTCATTTTTATTACAGTGCATCATTAGCTATTTTTTAAAAATAACTGGAAAAATCATTTATTTTAGATTACACGATGATATCGCATTTTACTTTTGATGGACTATGTACTTTTTAAAATCAGGACAATATCTGATCAAAAATTAAGAACAAAAGACTATTAATAAAACGTAAATTCAAACAGCGTGTAATAAATAATAATTTTTTAAGTTAAGTAAATGAAAAATAACTTTGTGTAATCACCCTAATATCTAATCAAACAGCTCAAAGAAATTTGCTTTTATGTAAGTAAAATAAAATAAGTATTTGATTGAGAAAATATATCCCTAGCAACATATATTACGTAACATGTATAACAATGAGATTAATTAATGCCCACCCACCTTTTACGTAACCAAATAAAATTTTTATCATTTTATTAGAAAACAATATTAATGCATTTTTATACACAAAAGTCTGGTTTCAATATTGTATTGCTGCTTGCCTTATTAGAGAAAGCTATGGGAAATCCTTATCTCGTTTGAATTCGAATTTAGACCGAAATAAAAACCATAAGAATAAATAAATCTCATTCTTCTGATGTAATATTCATTTAGTGTGAATTTCATTATCTAAGAGTTAGAAATCACAAAAAATAATTTGAATAAAAATTTATAAATAACCTGTGTTCTTGAGGGATAACAACAAATCCAAAAACAATGTTAATGAGTTTATATATTTGAAAAGAACTTACTGCCGCTCACCCTGTATAGTGGCCAGTGTGACAGACTGCGGATGGGTTCGAATCCATATTCGGGCATAAATGTACTTAATCGTTCTCTCTCTCTCTCTCTCTCCTGTTTTTGTCCTTTCATTGTAAGAATAGTTGCCTGTCACATAAACCTACCTGTGGCATGTGTGTACTGAGGAAGTTGGACTCCACATTACAAATTATGGCTCAGTTGAAAAAGTTCAGCAACACACCCCATATTGCCAGTCTGATTGGACAGGGAAAAAAACTTACTGGATTTAATAATAATGAAAAAGGCTTTAATAGTAACAAAATAATTATTAAAATCCTAAAGAAAAACAATTTTCAGTTAACATGATTTAACTTTTTGAATAACAAAATTTTGATAGCCACCAAAAAATGATTGGAATTTATTGACTCAAAAAACAAGAAAAATATCCGAAAAATTTCAAAAACCAATCTATTTGTACAAAAATATTTGTGCTTGTAATATTTTTACTGCATATCTTACGTATGGAAAGAATACAGTAAAAATATAATGTAACCATGTCAAATAATATGTCAATATAGTACATCATTCTTGAAAGAAAAATCAGCGTGCCTTTCAGTCTTGAATAAAAAGTATGATAAAAATACGTTTCCCTGAGCTTTATTGCAAGCTTTAGAAACCAAAGACTTTTTATGCTTAAGTTAGTAATCCTGTTTACTAAATATTTGAAACACAAAACATCAAAAAGTAACTTATCAAAAAGTACCTTTGAATTCAAAAGTTAAGGAACAACCTGTTTTATTAACCAAATTTGAGTATTGACGCATGTAGAAACAGAAAATTTGGATAACACATATACAAAGCAGGTGTGTATTAATTGCAACATAGTAGTTTTCACAAGAAAAAAGCATAAATAATTTGAAAAAAAAAAAAAAAGAAACACTATCGCTAGAAAATTCAGTTCACAGAAAAAATAATAATCATACTTTTATGTGGTAAAATGTCATAGAAACATAACAAAAAGTAGTTTTAATAAAGGATATGCCTATCCATAGCTTGAATGAATTGGCGGCATCAATTTTCCATGTTGTTAATTACGTTGTCTGGTGCTGAAATGGGTAGTTAAGATTAAACATGGATTAAACTGTCTTCTATCTACAGAGGAGAAACTAAAGCAACAACTGTCAACCAAGGTAGTCCTACAGGTGCTCTATGGGATGCAGGTATGAAAATCAAATGGCCATTCCATTCACTCCAAACCAAAATGCTCAAGGCATTCATTGAAAACTACAGCTCTATGAGTTCATGCGTTATAAATCATCAAAACAAAATCATTGCTAATTGCACCGGTATATGGGTGGACATATCGATCAAAGATCTCATTTCGATATCTCACACTAGACACAATTCCTCTCTCAAAAGCATGTCGATCAGTATGATTACCAAGTGAGATCCCTGCCTGTAGGTATACTTTTACGAATTTTAAATATTTTAATTTAAAATAAGAATACTTCAATCAAGAAAATTTAACAAATTAATAACATTTAAATTTAAACAAATTTATTAAAATGATTATTGTCAGTTTTTTGAAATTGTTAAAAAAAAGGGTAATGAAACCAATTTTAATGTCAAGACTGAATAAAATGTTGAAGTATTGGATGATACACTAATTCAATTGAAACCATGCAATAGACCCTTCAATATGACGGATCATGAGATGATAAACACTTTCTCATGTGTATTGCCCTAAGATTGAAACATAAATGCATTTATCTGACTCTTGGCTCTTGACAGCTGTTCTGCCATGGTCTACACAGAATCGAATAAACTGACTAAATGCCAAGTCATTGACATCTGCCATTACAACCAGTCATATAGGGACAGGAAACAAAATAATCACTTTGAAGAGTGCTTTAGTTTGACTATAATTATGATAGAGAGATTTTTTTATTTTTTATATTTACATAGTGAGTGACTTTTCCCAGAATGCATTATTCAAAGTCATACTGATACACATGATACTGCTGTCTTAGACACAATAGTCTATAGTTAGTCCTTTGATCTTGTCTTAGTACACAGGTATTTGAGGACTAAGGTACCTCTGCTACTATTTACTTATCATTTTGTACTACCCTCAAATCCAATCAAGTTCAACCCTGACATTTGCTGCGCCTGACAGAGAGTACAGCACCTTGTCAAGCCTGAAGAGTTCATTTCTCCTTTGTTCAGATGACACTAGATGGCAGCACTACAAGCTGGCGAAGGTCTTTAATGTTTCTAAGCAGATACCGAGTAGAAGAGTTTAGATCTTGGCAAGCCAATCCCCAGGGTATTGATTTTGATTCGAGATTTGGGGATCTTTATGACCACAACATAAATACGCCCCAGTGATCATTAGTGAACATAGTGGTCTTTAGGCGGTCCCAATATCGAACTCACTTCCTATGGATTACGAGAACGACCTTCTCCTGACTGAGCTACTACGGCTCTTAGTTTATCCTTCCTATTTCAAATGATATGCATCTTGAATAATGTCCACTGCATCAGAGAGATGTTACACAACTTTTTTGAAACACATTTTTCGAGTAATATTTCACCAAAGCATATATGTTCCAGTAATGTTAAATTTACTATACAAATTCTTTTTCAGTTCACTACTAATTGCTTTTTTTCCATGATAACATATTCCCCAAATATATCACTTTCAATGCATATATATGGGATAACATCATTCGGTAATTCACTAATTAATAACAGTAATTAATACCAACCTTGGGATTATATAGAGGCGAGTCGAATAAGCTTTCTGAACATAGTATTTTGAATTTGTACGATTTGATGCTCTAAGTTTCACAGGTGCTAACCACAGCAAATAATGGTACGACAATATATTGATATTCCACAACTTTCTTCTTTTTTTGCAAAATGAATCATATTTTTCATAATATGAATAAATTGAATCTTTTATTTAAACTATTATAATATAAAGTTTATTAAATTCTGAAAATTCTTTCAAAAAGTTATATAATGCTCATCAGTACTAAATATTCTTTTTTTGTAGATTCTTACGGTTTTCTCAAAATTTATGCCTTCATTTATTTTAAAATTTTATTTCAGATTGTCTTCAATCCAAATTCGTTCTGCATTGCAGTAATTATTATTAAAAAAATTTCTGGTGTAAACTGATAATAATCATATTAGTTAAGCAAATATATTTGTAAAAAAGAAGACAAGTTTTCTTTAACAATTTTTTATATAGTTTACTTTCTCTATAAGTAATTATATTATTAGTATACTTATGTTTATAGTTACAGTTAATCTATCAAAATCTGCGCTCATTATGATAATTCTCAACTATTCTGATTATACAAGATTCTAAATTTGAGAATCTGTTCACTTATCATGAACCAAACCAAAAATTAATATGGTATATACGTTATATAGAACTTTAGTCTGTCTCATAAGTTAATTCAGTTTTAAGGCTATTATTCTGAATATCATTAAATATGAATGTAATTAGTATATAGTTATTTCAACTTACGAGAGAAGTCACTATTTAAATAACGATATGTTTTACTCAAATGAAATTTTCATTGATAATCTCATTATGGTTATGAAGGATTTGCTTAAGAACAATAAAAAAATTCCATACAAAGCTTTTACTTTGATCTGTACTGTTTTTTATTTTTCAGAAAATATAAAATATTTTCTGGATTAACTTACTGTACATTTTAACGTTATGTTACACAACGAAATTCAATTTCATAGTTAATAATTGAAAGTAAATAACTCGGTTAAATATTAAATTTGAATAACAATAATAGCATCTATGACACCGTATCCATTAGTATGTCACTTTTCAAAATTATACTTAACTCGAACTATACAGAGTTCGCTGTAGTACGCATGCATTGTAACGAATTACACAGAGTATACTATAGTACGCCATACATTGTAACATCTCCAAGAAATATATGTGCACATAGCGGTGATCCTGACACAAAAATGAAATAATATCTGAAGTGAGTGCTGTTTTTCATTTTTAGATCATTAAACCAGAGAAAGTTCTGATAATAATTCAAATAGATTCTAAATAAACATTAAAAAAATATGAAATAATACTGAAACACATAAGGAATTAATGAATCATTTCTGAAAGCGATTGAATTTAACAGTAAGTAACCAAAAATAAAATTACTAACATGTCTCCCATAATGTTCCTTAACACAGTTCATTAAAAATAAGCTCAAACCGGATTTGCTAATGCAATATGCATACGGTAAATTTGTTAATTAAATAATTGCAAAATAGAGAATCGAAGTTAAATGTAAATTCGAAGAAAATTTCCTCCTTCTCATTTTAACCTTTATGTGTCTTAATTTCTAACTACCCTAATATTATACAATAAAGTAAGCAATTAAATGGGGTCCAGCATATTATCATAAAAATTTATTCACCGAAAGAGCGAACGATATACCGTTAGAAACTAGGCCTATGTTTGGAACAAACCGCATAAGAGGATATTTCTCTAACTTGCTTGAGTATCCAAAACTCACTATTTACTTTATGAAAGCTTATGAATATTGTCTTTAATTTAACGGATAAATAGAACCAAATTATTTTGCACGAAACAAATGCATTGTTTGTTGAAGTCATTAATGCTACTTTATTTAAATGAGCTTAGCGTCTTGGTCATTGCATAGCGATTCAACAATGTACTGCAAAGAATGATTTTGGGCGACAACTTTGTGCTCCGGTCTTCGTTGCGTGAAATTAAATTTGAATACAATGTAAATATTTGAGAATTTCATTTTGAAAGCGTTGAATGCTTTTCAGAATTAAATATGAATCTTTACAATGTTACATTGTATATATTATATTCATTTTATCGTGAAATAATATTCATTATGATTAGAGCAAATTTACAACTTCAATTATATAAAATGAAAACAAGTTTAATTTCCTAAATAAATATAGCTTAAGAATTGTTACGTATTTAAAAGTTTGTTATGAATTAACATTTTAAAAACAATTAAAAATACTATTTCTCACAAGCAAAATAGGTATTTAATTGAAATTACATTTAGAACTGTTTCATTTATTTCTACAAAAATAACTACTAAAATAAAATCATTTTAAATTTTAAAAACGGTATGCATAAAAGTATAAAATGTAATGTATTCCTAATTTTTCGTAATTTTACTCTTAGTTTTTTTCTACGATAACTCTCCTCTTTTAGTGGAATAACTTCTTTCACATCTTGTACGTTTCTTTTAATTACCAAAATTGTATTACTTTTATTTTATTCATTTTCAAATTTTTGTTATGATACTGTATAATTTTTTAAATATTTATCACTGTTTAGTGCATGACTTTGACTCCATTCAAACAAGTACACATTAAGAAATCAAAAATCCCTATCTAAATAAATTATAAAAGAATAAGCTGTTTCTTAAGATTTCTTTGAAATAAAAACTGACATGTCATTCCAAGTGCTTAAAATTTGTTCTTTATTACTTTGATATTAATAATAATTTATATCTTATTTTAAGCTTATTTGGTCAATATATAAATTGTTATTAAATGTCAATAATCAAATTAAAAGAAATGTGTCTTATGTCTAGTAAAAAAACTTTGGTAACCATTTGAATCTTAAGGATTAATAAAAACGAAATATCCTTTTTTATACGATTCATTGAATTAGTAATAAACAGATACTTCAAAATAGCAAGCTATACTCCTGGTTCTTACAGTTGTTACATTAGCTAGAAATGGAGAAACAAAATAATATTGGACAAATGAATTATTCTGAAAATTGCTATTTGAATGTTTGAGAAATTTGGTAGCATAGATCCTGAGACATCAGTACCTAAATCAACTACCTCGCGCGTGATTAATAGAAGTATACAGTTAGGTATTGAGTAAAATAAAGATGGTTGTCATATACAGATACAGCTGTTCTTGTAACTTCAATACTTTGTCACAGTTCTTTGAACATAGTGATTGTTGTTTGTTAATGACACCACTCAGGAACTATTGACCAGATTTTCCCTATGGGCGAAAACATTAGAGAACATGCTTATCAGGGCAGCAACCTGCTTTTGTATCACGGAATGTCCGTAAAATACCTACAACTGTGAGGTTGCGCGATATCTTGTTCAAAGCGTAAGCATTTCACACAGCTCAAATAAAAGGAGAGTCACAGATCTTAACGTAACAAGCGATACAATCATTGGACAAACTGCTGTCAATGCAATCAAGAAATAATTGAAATATCTGTCCAGGGAAACCACATACCATAACTTCATCAGGTTGGCCAATATTATGATGATGTAGAATGACACAGGGAATTTAAGTCGTATATGATGTCATCAAATACCGATGTGTCCATCATGATACTGTAAACAAAAGAGGAATTCATCTGAAATTACAGCGTAGTTTCATTTCTAATCTCAGGTTTGCCTTTGATCGCATTAGTAAAATTGTTCCTATCACTGATACAACGTCAAGGTTAGTCAAAGCCCTGATCACCCACATTCTGCAAATATCTGCGAACTGAATGCAGATGTTGTAAATGGTATCATATCTTGACGCACATCTTACGTAGTAGCTGTATACCCCATTAAAAGCATGTAAGTAACACATGAGTCGCGTTGGCAGTTGTTGATTGTGAGCCGTTACTACTTCGCACTGTTTTCATATTCTAAATTTATCAATTTTATGCTTTTCTAACAATAATAAGAACAAACAGTGAAACGTGGTTTATCGTGTCAATAGTGTGATATGGTAAACCATGATTTGGGTAAGCTGCTATTCGACTTTCTTCGTAGTTAGAATGTTGGTCAGTGTTTCGCCTTTTTCTATAAGACATTAGAATATCATTTCACCAAAGAATATAGCTGAAATGCAATTTTATCTATTTTTAAGAATTAATTTT
>JAPDSC010122322.1:145988-196282 GCA_026290005.1 Latrodectus geometricus | reverse complement strand
ACAATGTTGGACAAGTTGACATTTTGATTTACGATTAACTTCGATAACAGTTTCTGGTTTCATTTGAAATCTTAATGTTATAAACAACTTAAGTATTATTATTCTTAATGCTCCCATTTACAAAAAATATGGACAAAAAATAGGAATTTTCAATATGAACTAATTTTTATGTTAACTAAAATGTATTCTTGGTAACACGTTTTATTCTTACTGGTATGGAACTAATCAATATTAGTCATGAATCTATTGATTAAATTGAGTAAGTTTCCAAAAAATGTTTCCAGTAACTTAACCTAATCATTTCAAACTAAGTGCAAATTATGTATTAAATTACTCGTGTCATTTCATGAAAAGTGAGGTAGATTACACGTAATTTGATTAGAATACTTTTATCGTACGGATATATATTTTAATAATAAATAAAAATTTAATAATAAATACATTTTAATAATAAAGTATATATTTTTAAAATAATAAATAAAGTGAGAACTATAGAGAATTGAAATATAAAACTAAAAAATGTGTTTAATGAAGAATCTATCATAAACCACTTGCATTAATATTTTTCAAATCAATTGTAATAATATGTAGAAAACAATAGTCTTCGAACTTAATAACAGTAAATTAATTTTTATTCTAGTATTATAATAAGGATACATTTCAGAGTGTGGCCAAAGAGTTAGTGATCAGAATTTATTATTATCCAATATTTTTTTAATTTTATTATATTAAAGTAACTTTATCAAAATCAGTTTTATTAATTTTTTATGATTCTTTTAAATGGTAGTAGAAAACCCATTCAATTAGTAATTTTTTGTGCACAGTCATCAAAACTTTTCCCAAATATAACCATTCTTATTCAGATAATGATGAGTATATAATTTAAATAATTTCAATTTAAATAAACTCATTGTAATTATGAAATGTTTTAAAATAATTTTACTTATATACATTGAAAGACATCTTTGTAATGATAGTCAATGATTTTTATTCTGGTACCATTCTCTATGTACCATAACAATGTACCATTCTCTATTTTTCCAAAAAATTTCCTTCTAAGATAATTACATAACAGTGAAGAAAAGTTCACATTATATAAAAATCAATCAAAAATGCATGCGGAACCTATTGAATTGTAAAGATATGGTCACTCATAGCAAAGAGAAATCCCTTAAAAAGTATAAGAAAATAAAAAATTGCAGTATTTTTTTTACAAAAACCTACTTTTCAGAGATTTATAAATTTTTGAGTTCGACTTTTTAGTGTGTTTTCACTACGTTTGAAAGCACTGGCTCTGGAGGAGTACAGAAAAATACCAATGATTCTCACTCCTGTATCAATTCCAACTAATTACTCAAACGCACTACAGCCAGATAATTACTCAAAACCGTATCTGACCAAGGTCGTGAACTGTTCAGTATCAAGGCTCTGACGCTCGCGAAAGAGCAAGAAGTGGGGAGGGGACACGTAACCGACCCTCCCCCCATGAAACAGATATCGTAGGAAACCCACCTGAAGATTGCCAGGAAAAGCAGTTTCCGCATACAGGAGAACGAAAGCGCGCATTTGAAAATTTCCGCGGGACACCCCCTGTATTCCCACCGTCCCTCTTCTGGAAGCTGTGTTAATTACATCCGTAATTACTGTGGTCATTAGAGGATAGCACCGGGACCCTAATGAGGACCATAATTACAAGTGGCTTCTTCCCCCACCCTACCTTAGCATTAATCGCGTCCTAATTAGGGCTAGGAGTTTAAAACGTAATATTAATTAATCTTTCCTTCCCAACAGCATGCAACACCGTCACTCCTCCCACATCCAGTTTTCGTCAACTTTCCCTCAATTTTTGTTGTGGGTGCTGCAGTTTTCCAGGAGAAGAGCTACTCTGTTGTTATTGTGGCTGTTATTACCGGGAGGCCGAGGATTACCAACAATGAAACCGAAAGGTGGAGTGAAGCAAGCGTAACAATATAGCTGTTGCATGAATCGATGAAGAGGGCTTCGTAAATTGTTGAATGTAGACAGCTGCTTAGCTGGTGAAAATTTGTTTCAAGCATATCCGCCAGGAAAAATTTGAATTAGCAAGCTTAGTCAGTAAGCATTATTCGAAATTAAATCATGAAGCATAGTTTCAGTAAACAACCGTATTTTGTTATAATTCATATCAGTTTTCATTTAATTCAATCAAGTTTTCAGAATTTCCATGTCTTTAATACAATTATTTACAAATGTATAAATGATAAACATAAAATTAAACAGTTCTGAAAGTTTGCATTTGTAAAATCTGCCAAAAGAGAAAATATACATTAAGATACCTTAAAAATGAAATATGCTAATGCACACATTGTAGTTTTCGTTACTAAAGCGAGAGGGTAAAACTTTATTTTATGGTGACCCTTTGGCAAACATGGCGATTTTTGTTTGGCTATCGATTTTATTGGTGATTTTTTATTTTTTTTTTTTTTTTTTTGTTCAGAACAATGAGTTGTTCTGTTGCAATCAGAATACAATTGGTTTTTGCACAGCTTGGAGATCAATCGCGATTACAACTTGGCGAGAATCAAAGGGGCACCCTAAAGTATAGTCTAACAAAACGGGAGATAAATAAGTATACACAGATCCTTATCAACAATCATCATTTAAAGTATTACATACAAGTCATGGATAATGGAAATAAAAATCTGCAATAAGACCAACGACAACATATTTTGGAAAAAATTACATTTATAGAGGTTAATGAATACCAATATTATTTATTTCTAATAAATATGTTAGCTCTCACTGACATAAAAACACTTGTAATTTTAAAGCATTAAAAGTGTTTTAAGCGATAAAATGCACGTGTAATATGGGAATCCAGCTTAAACTATACGATCGAGATAATAGCATTTAAACATTCTTTTGGATAACCATTCAACAAAAGAATACTTAAAAGTGATCATCGTTGCTACTATGGTGATCTTTAACGGCATAATCAGTTCCTTATATATGGTTTCTTATAGTCACAAATATTATAGTAAGTGAATAAGCAGTCAATTGTTCCAAAAAATAAGTATTCAGCCTATGATTATGGATTTTGATATTTCGTCAAGAACTTATATGCTATTACAAATTCCCAATTTTTTCTCTTACTGGTAATCATATTTATAAAACTATCTTTTACAAAATAAAAATAAGCTTACCTTAGCGTATTTTTTAAAATTTTATTTACTGGACAATTAACAGGACTAGACAAGGACCTAGGAAATGTGTATTTCGTTTGGCGTAGAATTTATGACTGATGTAAACATAGATTTGTATATAGGACTATCTATGAACTTATAATTGCAACATATACAACTCATGGCTCAGCAGCAGATGTACTTTGTCCATGTGAGCCACTCTTATGTTGAAAAACATTCAAACTTTGAAAGTAGAGGCAAGGCTGCATGGTTTTGCAAGATTATTTGAATAAGATTTCTATTGGATATTAGTGGCCAGCAGTTTATTCTTTGATTCTATTTATTTTATTCTTTTATATAAATGAATTTCGTGTAACCTACTCTTGGAGCAGACATGAATTTTGCATCTTTAATTTGCGTACTTGCGAGTTATAGTTTATCTAACTAAGAAAAAAATCTGATTATCGAGTACGATACCATTTAAGAATCAGTTTAGTATCATTTCTCATAGTAATTAAGATTTTAGTTACGTAAAAGTACAGAGTAAGATGGTATTCTATATATACAGGAGTAAAATTCTGGCACTTAATTGTCCTATTTTTACTAACAAGAAGCACTAATAAGAAATTTCTGAATATATTTTACATGTGAGATGGTATAGCAGAGAGTATCATCTGGAATACCAATGCTAGTTATATATCCTGAAGTCGACATCTTCTTTTCTAATAATTTGAATTGTTATTTTTTCCCAATGGCGGGCATTGGGTCATCAACCTTTTAACACAACAAAGCCAGAAACTGCTTCTCATTTAGCTTTATCCGGTGGGCACCTGTGAACCAAGTCATGGAGGCGAACAGCATTACCCACGTCACACCACCACAAACACGTTTATAGGGTGGGCCACATTCATTCATCTTCTTAGAAGAAGAAAGGACAAGGAAGCAGAGAAGAAAAGGAAATTTGAATGCCCAAACAGGGATTCGAACCCGGGACCAACAGCTGGTATTCAGGAACGCTAACCTGATTGTTATATAGATAACCTAAGTTATTATAATAATTGATTTAAATCTATATATTCATTCTAAGAAAATTTAATATATCCTCGATAAATTAAAGGAATGAATGAACTCCGAATGGAATCCTTTCGTCATTTACAAGAACAACTTTAATAAGTATTTGAAGTTCTAATTAATTTAATAAGGACAATTTAAAATTTATTTCGTTTTATTCAACTGTTAAAATAAACTATAGACAAACTTCTATTAACAGTTAAAGAACTATTTTACGGTTGGCATCTTAAAATACAACACTTAAAGTTTATTTGAATAATTTGAATGTCATCTAATTGACAATGAAATGAATTCAGAGAAGATTATTTTCGTTAAAGTGGACTCAGCAGATTTAAACACAGACATTTTCGATTGATTGAATAAACCGTGAGAGACATAAATCAGATTAAATATTAATGCAATTTAAGCAGATCAGAATCAAATTAAATATTGTAATTAAATCAAAGTTAGGAAACACGTTGAAAGCAAATTAATTCTGATTCGATATAGTTACTAAATTACACATGTATAGCTCATGATTTATAAAAAAAATTCTAAATGCTTAAAATACAGTACGATAAAATAATCCTTTAAAATTTAAAATAATTTCATATAACATTTAATTATTATTTACAATTTTTTTTAGATTTAATTTGTTAGAGTCTTTCTGAAAATGTAATAATATCAAAGGGAAAATAAATTCTCTACAAAAATATATAGCTCGCAGTAATCTTGCTATAGCTGATAAATACATCACCATCTTCATCCTATAAATGCATAATTAATACACAATCATTAGTGACTTTGAAATCGCTAAATTCAATTTCGTTTCCGTGGTAAATGCGTGATGTCCGATTAGTCCAGGGCGAGAGGATGAATTTCAATGCTCGTTGCTATGGCAACGCGTCTGAGGCAACGCTAAATAACGTGTTGCCATCGCGAAGCGGAGAGCGTTTAAATCACCGTCAGCCTTAATTAACCGATTGGACCCTTAGTCTTCCCTGCGGTGCAATGAAACAAATTGTTTTTATTGGTGTTCTCCGGGAACGGCCCAATTAAACCGGAGTCATTGTGGTCCAGAAATTGGCGGCGGAATGCAGCTCGCCTTGGCATCATTTTCTGTCGCCCCCGATAATGAAATTTCGCTCCAATTAAAGAGAGCCAAGCGACATTAATTCATGAATTCTCTTGATTTGGAGATTTTTAAACATTGATTCCGACAAAAGAGATTTATTTGGGTTTTTTTTCTAAACTAGTACTCGAATCTTTGTTGTTGGCTCAGTCATAATTATAAAAGTTGAGTTTGAATACTCAACAATTATTTCAATATTCAAGAGAACTATGAACTGGAATGAGGTTTAATTAATTTTTAGATCTCGATCTTATTTTTAGCAATGTAACTCTATTTTAGAGTGTTTATATTAATTAAGATCCGTAATATTTTAGTAAGGAAAAATGCTTTAAGATTGATATTTATCTTGAATATATCTCCAAGATACTAATTAAAAAGATTGAGTTATTTGAATTTTCCCCATTTACACACAGCTAATAAAAGAGATGTAGTTTTCCCAAATATTTAAATCTATTCCTTAATCTTTTGTATGTACTTCAATGAATTTCAATATCAATAAATTCGCAAGTGTTATTGGGGGCTATAGAAAGAACTGACTACTAATCTCCCTAAAGATTTATGGTTCAGTTGTAAAATCAGAATATATATAGTAAGGCTTCACATAAAAGAAAATATATATTTCAAAATGGTTCTACTTTTGAATAAGGATCAATCCATTATTTTGTAAGGAATTAATAGATTGATTGATTAAAATATAATTGAAAATTTGTAGTTTCATTTATAAACCATGGCAACACTAATAAAGTAGTGGGTGAAAATGTATTTTAGGTCCCCTACTTGGCGAGTTTTCAAAATCACACATGCCATGGCGAAAATTCTACCGCTATTTCAAAGTGAAACTTAATTAGTGACCAATGAAAAGGCTAAAACAAAAGAGAATTCAATGAGTATGCGTGAAAAAGCGCATCAAATTCGCAAGTTGGTAAAGTAGGGGACCTAAAGAGCAGATTAACCAATCAGTATCTTATTAAGATATTACCAGATGAAAAATCTAGAATATTTGGAATCATTCTAGATTTTTCATCTGGTTCGAGGCAATAAAATATATTTAGTAATTAGTGATGTCAATGTTTATTCGTTAAGTGTTTTTTTTTCTTCTTGAAATTGACATAAAATCTTGAAACACAAAATTTTATTGATATTTGAAACTATTATCAAGCTAAGACATCTTTTCTAATCTTCTTTTCCAAACCAAAGAATGTGTATGATGCTACAACAAATTATGGTGCATAGCATCTATCAACACGACGATTATCTTTGAATATATTTGGAAAAGCCATCAATTTACAATAACAAGCAGGAAGCCTTTTTCATTTGGGTGTCTGAGATCCTGATCAGTTGAGAATTACATTCCTGTTATTTTGATCTAAACAGGATCTCAAAGAACCACCATATAACAGAGGATAATTTCAAGACGTGAGACTTTATTTTAAGTCTATAGAATACATAGCTTTAGCAACATCATATTATCCTAATCTTTTTTAAAGGTCTCTATTATCTATTTAATGTAAGGCGGACTTTTAAGAGAGTACCATATAATTACCAAAAAGAGCATCAAGGAATCTTTCAACTTCTCACCAACAAACGCGCAAGTAAAAATTAACCAACATTTAACCCTAATGATTCAGTAGGACTTTTCATGCTTATATTCCATATATTCGCATTATATCTGACATAAATTTCTATGCATAGTCCATTAAGTTCATCTAAATATTATCTTATTCTAGTTGTGTCTAAGCATCTTTATGAATGCATTTTTAAAATCATGTCCTCAAACCAGTGGCTATAGCAAATATAAAACTCTAGAGCAGTGGTGAATAAATGTTTGGGATCCGTGTTCTACTCAACATTTAAAAATATCGAAGGTGGTCTACCAATGGCAGAGCTAAACTAATGTAACATACGTGTTTATATATTTATTTTCGGTAGCAAGAAAAAATGGTAAATTATCTAATTTTTCTACAAAAAACTTATTATTTACAAAATAAAAATTTATTGACGAAAATAATCAAAGTATTCATATATCAAAAATTGACCATCCTATTCACTTCATTTAGTTGAAATTTGGCACTGTATATCTGCGATAAGTTTATCAGATTGTGGCTGGTACGAGCTGATTGCAATGCGTAAACACAATATTAAATGTTCCTCTGTTAAATGCAACCGATGTTTAGTTTTTATGGCGTTCATGGTTGAAAAAGCAGATCCGCAAAGATACTTCAATCCAAAGCATGATTTCAAATACAAAATTGAAAATATTTGGAAATGTTTCCTAAGAAATTAATTTTCGAAAATCAGTATAGCTTGATGCCTTGGATTTAAGAAATATATAGCACCTTAGTTTAATAATTTCTTCCTTGACAGTGACTGATGTGGTATCTATTAAATGTCCTATTTTATTCAGATACTCTATCAATGTTGACATTTTCATTGAATGGAAATACCATAAAATTGAGTATTTTTTCCAACCTAATTAAGTCCAACCTAATTTTCTTTCTAATTCTTCAAACAAAAGATCTAAGTCACTATCAGGATGGTCCCGCGGAGTACCTAAAATGTCTTCGCGGTCGACTGGTCGACCTTTCTACGTCTTGGCCACCCCTGCTCTAGAGTAACATAAACACAAATACTAAAGCAGCATTTTTAAAATTATATTCCAAATCAGAATATTTATAGTTCAAAATTAAGCAAAAGAAGGAAGAAGGTAACAGAGGTTTTTAAAAAATGTAAAGAATAGACTCAAAATGTACAATCCAACTAGGGAATAGTTGGTGATAGTATCGAGATTTCTTAATTTTTGTGTGTGCTGGTATCACGTCAATTTTTTTAAAGAGATTGCTCGCATTGGACTAAAATAACGAAAGTAAAGTGCACAGTTCTCCATCGAGGATGAAAAATCATTACTGACTATAAATTAGAGAAACGTAGTGACAATGTAGTGGGTGGAAAGGGGGGGGGGTAACAGAGTCCTGCCAATAGCTTCGGCGGTCTTTCCTCGCGCTTTAATGCTCAATGCTTTTTCCTGTCGCATATCTTCAATTCAACAATATATTCCTTGCCCCCACCATTTTCGCAAGGCATTCACGAATTTCCTCTCAATATGTTGAAATGAAGTGGGGAAAAGCGAAATGCGGGGCGTCAAAAACATTTTCGGCTTAAAAGCTTCAGGAAAGAGAACGAAAAATGTGAAGAAAGGACGGAAACAATTTTATCCACCCCCTGTCCGTTCCTCACCACCATCGTTCCACCCCCAACCACCTTTTCTGGCGATGGATTAAAATATTCGCAGTGCTACTCTCGGGCCCTCACTCAACCCCTATTGCCATCCCTTTCAATCATTATCAAACCTTTTGCCATAGCGTTACGTTCCACTCACAAGTGGAAAGAAAATTTAAGGGGATCTTCCCAAATTGTACAGTGTAAAATGCAACTTGTATTCTGTAGTTTCACAGTTACTAATCCTCAGCAGAATAATATATTTTAGGATATAAATATTTAATTTATAATGTATATAACTATGTATGTTATTTAAATATAAATATAAAGTGCGTATCTTATTCATTGTTTTCAATTAATTCAATCCGGACGCATCCAAAAAGTTGTGAAGGATCGTTAATGTATACTAAGTCATTCTATAAATTCATTTTTGATGCATTTAACTCAATTTAATTGATATATTTGCCCTTATTATTTGGTATACTCTTTAGTAGATTAACTAATAATTCAATTAATAATGTATTACACTGAATATCCACGTGCGAGAACTTTTCTTACGTTATAATTAATGAATTGCTAAAGAGGAAGCCAAAAGTATTTAAAAACATTAATTTTTCACAGGTATTCCTTCAAAACATATATAAAAATCCATAAAAAGGTGATTCACTATATTCAAAATTAAAAAGTGACTTTATATTCAAAAAATGATGGTGTCCATAATAAACTATGGTAAAATTTGAGCATCCATGGTATATTGACTGTTAATTATTTGGTTTTAAGAAACGAAAGTGTCAGGGGTCAAAATAACCAAAAAGTGGTGGCATGCATTGAAAATCTGGATATGGCTGCTAGTATGGGAATTAACATTTAAAGTATTTGTCAGGCTATATTCAATAACTATTTTCTATTAAATGTGACAAATACTTAACATCCAAATACGATTTTATAGGTGAGACAAATATTTACTGCAGCAGTCTGTCAGACACAATTTTAAGATGAAGTGCCGGTCATTGGCAGAGTAGTTAGCGTTCCTGGTGGCTAGGCTGCTGGTACCTTGTTCGAATCCCGGCTCGGGAATTTATGTTCCATTTTCTTTTTCTTTGTATCTCATGTCTTCTGAGATGATAAATATATGTGACATATTCTATAAATGGTTTGTGGTGATGTGATGTGGGCAATGCTAATCTTCTCCGTCACTTCCTTTAGCGATTGATGAGTAACAGTTTCTGGTCTTGTTATGTCTAAAGATTAGTCACGAAGTGCCCGATATTAGGAAATATCTTAAGTTGAAATAAATGCATACTGCAGCAGTCTGTCAGACACAATTTATATCCCATGAGTTACCAAATTTTAACAATTGCCCTAACCAAGTTCTTTCAAACAAAAGTAGCTTAAATTGAAAAACTAGCAAAATCTATTAATTGTTCTAAAATAAGCAAAATCACTTTAAACTAATTACTGAATTCTGTTGTTCTTAGGAATGGAACTATTTCACGTTATACTAACAATATTTTAAGGGAAAAACATGTTACCATTGCTAAAAGTTTTAACAAAAATGTTTGCGATTAGTAATTTTATAATCTTTGTTCCGTTTATATAGTTGAATGTAGAATTATTAACTGGCAAGAGGAAGTTTCAATACTATGTGATTGTAAAAGTACAAATAGAAGTCCATTACATGCAGTTTACAAAAATGCTTTCAATTTCTTTATTATATGAAGTTAAAAATGTGCTTAATATCTTAAAACTGTATGCCTCAAAAGGATATACGTTCAGCTTTATCTGGATCATTTGCAATACGGCCCCTATAATCGGAAAGAGGAATCCAGCATCTTTTAAAACCTCACTAGTATGGACGATGCTTTTTAAGGTAAAAACCCCGTCCAAAACCCTCGGCTTGGGAATTGGCGAACGTGTCGCCGCCAAATACTCTTTCTCCCGCCAGATGGATGGAGCGATTCTCCTCCAAGAAACGCATCTTACGTTAAGTTTAAATTTTAACTTCTGTTGACAGCTCTCTCCTCTTAAGAAGAGCGTCCCCCTTTTAAGGAGCACCCCCGAGAAACTCGCAAACTCCTGTTACTTCTTGCGTCGCTTTGCTGTTTCTGTCTGGCTTTGTTTTTGTTTCTCCTCTCTCGAGGTCATAGAAACAGAGCACCTGCATTTGTTTAGAATGGATAAATTGCCGAGTGAGGTTAAATTTGTCCCACTCTTAGGTCCTCACATTTGGCGGCAGATCGCTGTCTTGTCTTTGAAGTGATCAGATCTCCCAGATTTAGTCGTGTAAGAAATCTGCACGTTTTAATTAGTAAAATCCCACTCACAGTTCAGGAGAGTATATTTATAATGCATATTACTCGACTCAAAAGCGGTAACATTTAAATCCTAACTGTCAAAATGCATTTATGTATATTTTGATAGCTTCTTCTAATTTTGTTCAGATTATTCGAAGCTTTAATTTACTTAACTTGCAAATAACCTGAAAAATATATGAATCAATAACAAAATAATACTACCAAAGACAGATAATTTTATTATTTATTGTTATATATCAGAAGGATAGATTTAGGGCCAAATTTCACTATTAATTTATTAATTTATCTTTGATAAATATAGATTAAGCATGACATAACTTAATTTATTGACTTTTATTTCTAAGATTTCATAGCTTGTTTACGTATTAATATTAAAGATATTCGTCTACAAATAAAACAATTTCTAATTAATTTTAAATTTTTAAAAACTTTCAAAAATTTTATCTAACTTTGGTGAAAATTTGGTTTAGGTCCCCTACTTGGGGCGTTTTCAAAATCGCCGATGTCATGGCGAAACTTCTACCGCTATTTCAAAGTAAAACTTAATTAGCGACCAACGAAAAGCCTAAAACAAAAGAGCAATTAATGAGCTTGCGCGAAAAAGCGTATCAAGTTCGCGAGTTGGTGAAGTAGGGGACCTAAGGCGCAATTTAACCCTAAGTTTTTATAATATGTAAATATATAACCCACTCTGGCATCAATAACAGTATTTATAAGCCTGGGAATTGGTTCAAACAAACTTTGGATAGCATTTTGGCATGCATCTTTGACAAGATATAACAGTTTATCAAATGTTGTGATTGCCGTATGGTTACTATCCTGTCATTAGATGTCATTAGATAATGAATAACCAGGCAATTTCTATTGATGAGGAATCATGACAATGTGCAGCTCAGGACAGTATTTAACTAGTAATTTTGAATTCAAGTAAGTTTAATATAAAAAAACTTAGTGTTCTGTACTAAGGAAGATATGTATAATATTGGAAATATGTAGTCATGGATGCTTTTTAAACGCAAGACTTGAATAAATGGTAGAGACATGAGCTTTAGTATAACAGAAATACAATAGATATGTTCAGAATGCTATCATTGTAAACAAGAAGTAATTGAAACTTGCACACAATGGGACTTCATATTAATAGTCTAACGGTAGGCCAGTTTCCGAATAAAAGCTAGCAATATGTCGTCTTCCCGTTGTCTCTAAACACGATTAAGACCTTTATGATACTGTAAATAGAATCCGGGATGAGTCTAAAAATATGACATAGCGCATATTAATTAAACTTTAAGGCATTCTTATAATAATTGAATGTCTGTCATGTAGTGTCAAGAGTGGCCAAAATCACTGTTACTAAGCAGACAGGTTCTACTACTAAACCTTTCAGGGAATTCTTCGAATAAGCATTAGTTATTTACAAACGATACCATTTCTGGATTCAGGTATCGCAAGGATGATATCCAGCAAGGCTTTCTGCATAACAATCCGAAGTCCATCGATTCCAAATTCTGAAAATAAACATGTCATCTCGATTGACGATATCAGCGCTCTGCAATACAATTGACAGTCATTCCAGTAAACTACACACACAAACTGACTTATTTTAAATTCCAAAACGATGCAGGTAAGATGCCATCATAATAGATTTTCACCAGACAATAGCGTTCATATTGCTATCTTTGTGTGAGAAATCTGCATACCTTTTTTCAACACATTATCAGCTTCGTTTCCGTCTATATTTTACAAGAATGCATTCAAAAACTAATCGTGTGCATATCACAGCATCTTATTCCTGACAAACAAATTTCACGAGTTTATCGCTTCCCCTTATTGATGAAGCAATTTTAATATCAAGTAGTGTAGAATCTCATTTCTTGAGTTAACTGTAGAAAAGTATAATCCTTGTTGAACAAGATGTAGGATTGTAATGTCGTTGTAACACTTGATTCCTAGAATGTATAGTTAGTACAATCGAGAATATTTGGAATCAATAAATAAGTGCAGCATAAATGCATAGGCTCTAAATTCTGATAGACTCTAATCAAACAACTTCTATATGACCTCGTTGCAATAAGTGAAATAATAAGAAATGTTTTCCAATATATCTATTTCTTTTTATTCCTAATCGAAAACATAGGAAAAATCATTCAAGATTTTGTGTTTGATAAGATCACTTCGAAACAACTCAATGTACAATATTTTTTACTGGTTGTCTTTTTACTTTACTACATTGTATTATTAATAATCAATGATAGTCAACAATCATCCTGAATGTTTAACAAGTACCAGCAAAGACAGAACAGAGCAACTATTCAATGGAAAAATAATGTTCTACAATTCTGATACCAAAACCAGTTTGGGACTTGAAATTCATATTGAGATATCATGGCTAATATTTTTATAACAATTTTTATGATGTAATTCACTGTCTCGTCTGTTGGGAAATTTGTGGACGTATATCTTTTGATTCTGAATCATCTCTAGTAGTAATTCGAGAAATTGTAACATATTGATAAATTATCTTGGTTATCTTCCAATCAAATGTAGTGTCTCTAATAATATGTTTTTCAATAGCTTTTTTCCATAACATTCTTAATAGAATAACAATTTTGAAAATATAATGTTTAGCAATTTATATGCAAAAATTATAAATACAAACTTGTTTAAGATACGAAATTCAATAACAAAAAATTTATTTTTATCTTCAAGATTTACCATTGTAAGTATTTATTAAGGTATGAAAAATGTAAAGAGTTAGAAATTCTATAATAATACATTTGCTTCAACAAGTTTATCACATTAATAATTCTTATTAATAGAGTCGTAGACATGTATATAAATAACCTTGCAAAAAAAAGTGTTAATGATGTTTAAAAAAATCAATGGATTTTTCATCAATGCATTCTGTTATAATTTTATTCTTAATTCTTTGTATTTTGCATGAGTTGATTTATTGTGCTTCTTAATTGTCAAAAGTATGTCAGTAAGCAAGGCACTTACATTAAAAAAATACCGAGATTTTACAAACTAAAAGTTTGTGGAGAGAAATTTATTCCTTTGTTAGAATAATGAATATGTCTTTCATTAACTTATCTGAATTAATTTCCAGAATTAATTCTAGAGTTCAGGCACAATATGTCGTACTAAACAATTCATTTTATAAAAATACGTAACTTACATGTAATTAGAGTGAATAAAGTTTTGAAAAGCGTTTTAATGACTTACAGTTGAACTTAAATGAATGATTTACGTATTTTTATTTAGGAATTAATCACAGAATTTTATAATAAGCTATATCAAGGATTCCTTCTACAGTTATTTTTAGAAATCATGTTATTAAAAATAAGTCCAAGAGTTGTTCATTAATCTGGCAATTTCAAAAGAGCAAATTTCACTTCATATCATAAGTTAAATCTTAAAGATCTATTGATTTTTTTTTAAAAAAGACTGCACTTAAGATAGAAAATTTTATAATCATGCCAAAAAATTGAAAAAGGATTCAGAATTTTATTTAAGAATTTTGTTAATAATTCATTGTACAAATTTAGTCCAATATTAAAATATAAATTACTTTCATATTTAAATAAATTTAAATTGAAAAGTTTTTTGATGGTAATAGTTTAAAAATATTTTCATTAAAACTTATTTACAATATTCTGATTTATTATTTGATTTTTTTTTATATACTATTTAATGAAATATTAGTTTGGGGAAAAAGAAATCCATTATTTTTAAGTGAATTTTATGTAACTTCTTTTGGATTCACTTTGTAAAAAGATTTAAAACAGTTTTCATGTAGATTTTTAGGTCTTACGCGTTACGACTGCTGACATGCGATTAACTTCTATCCTTTTTGATATTTTATAGACATTTTCGACGATGCTGTATCCCCATGCGAGGTGCATCTCTAATATCAAAAATACCCGAACGGAATCGATGAAACAAAAATTGTACGTTACTGGTTGTTACAGTCTTATATAGGACGATAAACACCTTTCACAATTTTAGCCACCCGGCTATCTTTTTCGCCGTTACAAAAGAAAAACGAAAATGTATCGAATTTTCTGTTTGTTGTCTTCCATTTTTAAAACCTTGTACTCGTAACTGAATTAATCAAACAAAAAACCGCAAGAGGATATTTTAGTGTCAAATGTCACCTTTCCAACGAGCATAAATCTGAAATTGTTTGATAGATACCTCACGAGATATCGATCACTACAGACGTTTACTGAAAAAATAATGGATTACTTTTTCCCCAAACTAATATTTTAGTATTTTCTTTGAGTTTAATTTTTGTGAAGGATGTTAACTAAAATATTTTTAAAAATAAAGTTTAATGAAGTGGTTTCAGATTTTAAACATAAGGAAATTTCTCGTTGCAGCCGTTTCAACTTTAACAAAATGATGCGAAAAATTTCTTTCAGATCATACGTGCTCAGTAATCTAAATAGAATATATAATATACTAATGACTTTATTAAGACAATGGTTTTCAAACATATATGTTTACAAATTATGATTGCTTTTAATTATAATCACAATTTGGCTAATAGTCAGAAATTGGTTAATAAATAATAGAAATGCAACGATTAATAGCATTCTTCGATTTTTTGCTCGGAGGTGCTAAAAATATTCTCTTAAACTTTTTTTAATAATTTACCAAACAGTTGAAATGGAAAGGTAATTAGCTTGATAAATTATCCTTTCATTTCAACTTTTTGAAAAGTTTTTAGCTAAGATATTTATTTTAAATGATAAATTTGAAAAGAAACTAAGTGAAAATGCTACAAAAACTACATATTTTTCTGACTTTTAGAGAATCAATAAAATGTTTGAAAATTAAATGCAACTTAAATTACATTCGTATGGATGTTTATAATACATTTCGTTATAATAATACTGCATGAGTTTAATGGATGTTATTGATCAATTTTGTGTTGCGGTGCAGAACATTATTATGTATTTACAAATAATATGTCTTCGCAAACCGAAAATAAAACATAATTCAAATGAAAATTTGGCAAATAATTAGCATTCGATTGATATGCTAAAGATTGGTAGGAATCAATGTTAATAAAGATAGAAAGGGGCTACCTGAAAACTGATAAAAAACGTCGTGAAAATCTTCCTTCTAAATAAAGGATTGTAAATTATTGACAGCGATGAACACATGAAGACATCTAAATATGGTATATTATGTTTAAAATGGCTGAAGGATGATAATCATTATCAAGTAATCTGATTGCTCATGTGATATATTCTAATACGTATAAGTAAAATGGATGTACTTGTTTGTGCAAAAACTAAGTTTAGATAGCTTATGAAAATTATGATTTTCCCCATTTAGCCATTAACAATGAAAATGGTATGACTCCTTCCATAGCAGTATCAAACTGGACTATGTGTAGCACAAAAGATTGAAAATCTGTGGTTTTAAATTATAAATATTATTTCCTTTTGATGTAAATGATTACAGTGAATGAATAGAGCTATATATTTAAATAAACAATACAATTTCATATTTCTTATCTTGTAACAATTCTAGCAAATCAGGTATAATTCTATTATGTGGGCCATATTCTTCCAATGACTGTTTAGTTTTGATAGTGGCTATCAGGCATAGGGTAAGCCAATTGCACGTAAAATGTAACAATACCACATCGTTCTGTTTTTGAATATTCCTGTGCGATTTAACAGTAGAATAACGCCAACAGCATATGGCACAAATTATCCAGAATTTGATGGTTTAGGCTCATTTATGACCTGCCCATTCACTGTACATGCTATACATTTTGCCAATGAGAGCTGGTTGCTCGAGATATATGGACCTCAGAAACATCAGTCATTGACATAAGTCTAGACTAGTGATATGGCATGAATTGCAACATGAAATAATCTATGTACTGTTGAATAAAGATTAGTAGATGAACAGCTGATTGCTACATTTACCATAACCTCTTTCACTAACTTTCAATTAATTACCAAGAACGTATTAAGTTCATTTATTATTTTTATGCACATTTTCATTATTTTTATATCATTTTCATACTGAATGTATAATCGAAAATATCGAAATATATAAAAAGTAAAATATATTGTTGTTCCAAAGACACACACATGTTCCAAATATTTGGAACAATTGTAAAGTTTTTTAAGCAAAGTTATTTATTTGAAAACTTAATTGTGGTTTGCGGGTTTCACGAAAACTTTTAACTTCACAAACGTAAGCGTAAATAGCCCAGTATAAAATTATTTTAAAAAACAGAATAGAATAACAAATAGGAAAACAAAAACAATTCCCGTATGAAAAGTAATCACCATTTTCATAAATACGCAATATGAAAAGATATATATATTTTACAAGCACAAATATAATTGAAAATAGTAAAACTATCTATAAATTAAAAGCAATTCAAAACAAGCATTGTCAAAGATTTCAGTTGCTTAATTTATTTAAAAAGATCTTATTAAAAATATATTTCTCACATAATAACAAAAACTAACTTCAATATTTAATGTGAGTCTCATTTAAGTCTTTGTAGAGTCCTCATGTGGCTATGAGATTTGCATTTGCCTAGAGTTTCTAAATTTTACCGAATAGGATGTTGCTTTCAAAGAGTTCATTTTACATACAAAAGGATTCACCACACATTTTATTTTTCCCTACTATATTTAACTATTGTGTAAGTATTTTATGTATATGTTACTACTCCCTTAGAAAGGGGAAATTACGCAAAAAATCCCTTTAGGGATTTGAACTTTAAAGTTTGACAAGATTATAAACGCAAACGATAAGGATTTTTCTGAACTCTGTTGCGTAGAAAACTTGGTTAAGACATTTTTTAAGGATTATGAATTTAAAATAAAAAAGAGAAACAGAATCAGGGGCTTACAAGTCCTTAATTAGGAAAAGTTTCTGCTTTTCAGTTGTTTATGAAATTAAATGTTTGTAAAATGTTTGAAAAAATTATATCCATCCCAAGTATTGTTCAGTTTTTTATCAAGTTAGCTACTATTGACATCTACTATATCATGAAAATAATTAGGATTTATTAATTCATTAATAAGAGATAATGACCTAAACATGATGTTTGAATTTGATATTTATTTCAAAAGACTCAATCCAACACCAACAACTCATGATCCTAAGTAATCGATTTTGATATGTTTAAAAGACTGTTCAAATTTGCTATTTTCAGCTTTCCTATTTTTCTTTCGCCCTGCTAATGTTAATTACAGTGATAATATATAATAATGGTAACTTTCATTTTTCAAAGTAATCATTCAAGGTTAATGATGATTATTTCACCAAGTCAGTAGTTCTGAAAACTGATTTGTAAATAAAGATGATTATCAACAGTTCAACAATTGAAATCCCTTTTGTTTGTCCCATTTTTTAAAATTTTATTGTATAGGTAGGTATATTGTTGTATAGAAATAGTGACTTAAACTATATTTGTTTATGAACGAAATTTGATATTATACTTAAAAGTGGTACTATTTATTTATAAGTTAAAAGTTTTAAGGTATACAAAACTTTTTGATAATAACGAAAACATTAATAATAAAAGTCCTTGCATATCCTGGGAAAAAATAGTTTGAGTATCAAAGGCTAATATGTTGCTAATTTTAATTTTAAGCGGGATTCCAAATGATCATCAATAAGATGCTTCTCAATTCTTGATAAGGTTCATGCCTTGTTTGGATGAACATGTATACAGAATAAGGAATGTATAGCAAATTTCAGGTTTGGTCTGATCATACGTGGGAGTCAACGATAATATTCCATGTATGAAAGATCAACATGTCGTCCATCTCTAAGTCTAGCTTTCAAAGCAGATCACTTGTGCTTTGAACGTAGATCGATTTACTTTTTCCAACATTTCTGCGTCAGCGTTAACTTTTTTAAATCCAGTAAATGAACTACAAAATAACTCGTGTCTATATTAGGAAAAAATTAAATTCCATTTTAATAATATTAAAGTATTAAAAACTTTTTTTTTAAAAAAAAGTAAAAGTTAATGTTTCTTTGAAGATTTTGAATTTTTGAAACTTTCTGAGAAAAGGCTTTTACAGGTTCAAAAAGTGAATCAGTTTTTTTTTTCTTTCTTTTTTTCAAAATTTTCAACAGAAAAGGATAATTTACTTTTTCGTTTTTAAATGTCATAACTTCTGATATAAAATAGTTGCTGTTGCTTTGAGACATCACGTCCATCATGAAGTAGAATTTTTAAATTGGCTGATTATTCTCATTTGGGTGACAGGACACCTGGGAGATGAAGGAAATGAAAGAGCTGATGAATTTGCAAAACAGAATTCTTTTTCAAACAATGGAAACAGAGTCCTTTTATGGCATCAGTTTAAAGACCACAAAAAAGGCCATCTTTAATTTGGAAAAACAGGAAATGGACAGAGTTTGGAGCAATATCCTTTGGAAAAAAACATGCTACAAGTATGATTAACAGTTCTTTTGTAAAAATCACCTCTGAAATTATCTGGTTTTTAAGAATGAAGATACAAACAATTGCTTACTTTGTCACTGGTATACTATTATTTCAGAAAACTCCTTCATAAAATGGGGCTCTTTCAACAAGACTTAAAATGCAGGAAATGCAACGAGGATGTAGAATCAGCACATCATATTCTACAAGAGTGATGCTTTTACGCTTATTAAATTTACTACTTTAGACAATCCTTATTCTAATGAGTTACATCTGAGCTCCATTGAGGGGTTATCAGACTTTATAAACACTTTGTTTAGTGGCCCCAAAAAGTAGTACTACGATTAATTGGGTTTGTGTACAAGGAACAAAATGCTGTTAAGTAGAGGTGCGCTATATCAGATATCTCCCAATAAAGTAGAAGAAAACTCGTTAGTTCCAGATAATAAGCACTGTTTTCAAGAAAAACTTTAATTTCTTATAATAAGGACTCAAAAGATCAAAGTTTAATCTTGGTAATCCATATACTTTGATATGCAATAGTATATCTGTGTGCTCTCTTTCAATTTAAACTAAAAGCTCTTTAAATTGGCGATGTTTAAGTGCTTTAGATAATAGAATTGGTAATCTAATCAGCAATTTCATGATTTTTCAAATTTCTTCTAGAAATGACAGTGCACAAAATGGTTCTTGAACAAGAATACAATGATATGCATTTATTAATTGAGTTTTTCCTTTCAAAACAGCAACAATACCGTTTCTCAATCAGGTCATACTTTTCTCTGTCTGTTGTATTTGAAACGGTTTTATAGAATGGAATATGTTTTCAATGTATCCTCTATTATCTTTATTATATGCTTTCTACATATTTAACCTTTGAATGGTAATAATGTTAATAATACCTCTTTGGGACTTTTAAGTAAAATAAATCAAACAAACACTGAAATTTGTGCTATATCAGTTACGTACAGGACTCATAAATCTTTATTGGAAAACCTGAAACCAATTTAGATCTTCGCCTTTCTGATGATTACATTTGGAAACATTTTGACTGACTATCATTTACTGTATTAGCAGACAGCAATAAATCATTAACATTATTGAATACCTACTTAGTTTTTAGAATCTCGAATAGGTTCTTTGTATGCATTTATAAAACAATATTTTCTTTATTCGCCATTTGTACATGGTTTCCCTCATTTAGATATCCCTTGATTAATCACAAAACTTGAAATATTAATACCTTAGAGATCAAGAAAGCCAAACATTCTATCTATAATATAAATACCAGAAAAATTACAACTGAGAGCTTCAATAACTAGGTGGAAAAAGGCATAATTCTCTTGTCTGAAAGGTCCTTGGTTTGATTCTTGGCTAAAAGGAAGATCAATGATGTAAGTTAAAAAATTAGATGTTGATGTACGTTAAAATGTCCTATGTCCACCACTAGCTTAGACCATCCGAATTATAGACTTAAGGTTTTGATTTCGTTACTTTAAAGAGATCATAATTATGAAACAGTTGTTTATGTTTAGTGACTTCAGTTGCCAAAAATAATCATGTCTGCAATAATCTAATCTAATTATAACTATCATAATGTTTTCTTATTACTAGATCAGGCAATTGATAAAATTTGACTTTGATAGGTTAGGTTAGGTTATGGATAGCTGTTTAGAGCTTTATGCTAAATATGCTTACAGCTTGAAGAGAAGAAATAAACAACAGCTTAATTGATATAAAAATGATGGATTGATCCTTGCAGTTGTTCAGGTTTTTTTCATGTTGATTGGTTGATTGTTCGGGGTTGTGACTTGGATATAACAACTTAATTGAAATTGATGATGATATTAATCATCCAATTATAGTTCTCTTTTTTTTCTGAGACCTTGATTTGAGTTCAATAATATATTATTTTTAACCAATTTTATTCACATATCTTTTTAATTAATATATTTTATTTAAAAATGGGATTTCCCACAATAAAACATTTAATTCAAATCCTTTGTCATTAGAAAATATTTTGATATGATTTTTTTTATAAATAAGCTAAATTCAACGAAATACAAATTAAAAAATTTATTCATTTTTAGATGTTATAGTTTTAGTTTGATTGAAACCACTGGAATATCGAGAATCATAATGTTACCAATATTGTATTTCATTTTTTTTTTAAAAAAAACTTTTTCTGAAAGTTAATTTTAAAAATACTTTCGAAACGTCTAAAGAAGAATTAGTAAAATGGAACTAGTCCTTTTGAATCTTTATCAATGAATTTCAAAAGAATAATCACAAAAATGATGAAACTCTTCTAAACCATAAAATAATTTGCATAATTATTATGAGAAAAAAAAAGCACTGAATACTGTTGAATTCATAATTCTTTAATTTTGTAGAATTATATACATAGTTGTAAGTTTTATTAGATTTCATTATAGCAATAAAAATAGAAAAAATATTTATTCCTGAATGATTTTATACACATAATATTCGTTGCATATAGATTGTAAATATTACATATGTTATAATATTTTTTATTTAATTTACATATTGGCGTAATTAACAATCGATGGTAGAAATAAAAATGACAGAATTCTAAGTACTTTTTTTTTTATCTTATTGTTATTGTAAAATGTGCAAATTGCTACTCACTATCCTCTTAACTGTATCTTTACACTCATATTACTCAATATTTTAAAACATCATATGAGTAAATCAAAAGTGATATCTAAATTTAATATTTTATAAAACGTTATTATTCCAAATAGAAATAAGGCATAATGCAACATTAAAATACGATATTTTTAAAAACTTCGATTCAACTTTCAAATATTTTTAATTTAATCATGATTAGTTAATACGAAATAATCAACGAATTATAAGTTAAATTTGTGTTGAAAATATTTTGGAAGCATATTTTGTTCGAGTGTTAAATATTCAAAACATGTTTTTATTTTTGAAATAATATGCATTAAGACCTTTTTTTCTTAAACCTGATCGATATTTTTTATAGGAAAACGCTAACATTTTTATAATTATTTGCTTTGATCTTACAAAATAAGCAGTATAAGAATATGGTATCTTTTCAGTTATACAATTACTAAAATCTCTTAAGAAAGCTTTCTCATAATTGTTATTATTATTTTAGTACATCGTACTAAATTTCGCACACAAAGATATTATGTTTATCGTTGTCAAATTTAAACTTGTTGTGGTCTTTGTAACCAATAAAGGGTATTAATCACTCATCCACAAAGAGACGAGCTGGTTGCCAATTGGTAAAGGCTTTAGCCTTCAATTTAAATTCGTAGGTTCGAATCCCACATTGAGTTTTAATGTTTTTAGTATGGACTCTTTTTTAAATTGTATATCTTGATCGTAGCCCTTGCGTGAAAAATTACTGTTGAACGACAAGCAAATGTATACCTGAAGATGTGGATAATTTTAGATTCTAGTAAATCTTCACCATAATAATGAAGAGTAGATGACATTTTGTAGGATAAAAATCTCTAATAGAATGACATGCTTTCACTGAAGAAGTATCAGAGAACAAATGAAAAGTTCTGCAAGAAGAATAAATTGTTTACTATAATTACAACTAATACTTATTACTAGACATTTATTACATTCATTCTTTATGGAAATAGGTAGGCACAAGAGTTGAAATTCCTGTGCTTACCTATTCATTCACATTCAGAGCCTATTCGATACTATTTCCACTAATTATTCTGTTAGTGGAAGAAATTCATTTACTGAAATACAATCTTCAATTGAGTTGTGAGAGGAGCTTTTAATGCTGCAAAATTTTCTAAGAAAGTATTATTATAATTTTATGAGGCAATTACTTTTTATAATCTTCCAAAGAAGAAATTAAATGGCGTACAATTTAATACGTAGTATGCCTTATAAAAGACTAAATTTATTCCATGATGTATAATTGCAATTTACGTTTAGCTATTTTTAAAATTTTCAGTCAGGTCATGTTAATTATATCCTTGATTTTTATACTTATATTGAATGGTTGTTTATAGTGCTCCACAGACTTGTACACCTAAGTCTGTTTTTACACGGTCTTTTTGTACACGGTTTTGATATAACACGGTTTGAAAATTGAATATTTTTAATTTTTTTACACGATTTTATTCCATTTAGCACGATTTGAAATTTTATGTACTTAAATTTTTTTTGTCAAATTTAATTTTTGCGAAGTATGTTCATATCACAAAAAAGTATTTATGAAAGAAAAAAGTCTGAAACCATCGATAGTATCGATAGTTTGCGAACACTAGCTTAAAGATTTAAGTGAATTCCCCTTTAGCGCGTACAAACAAGTAGGGGAATTCCCTTTATGTGCATACAATAAAATTTACTGGTCAGAGCAATTGAAACGTGTTAATATTTTGTGAACTGTCAATGCAATAAGACGTGTTTGGTAAAGAAATTTTTTGCAGGCAAATTTGATTTTCCATTAAATTTAATTTTAACGCATTAAGATAAAAGGTAAGCCAAAAAATATTTTGTATTTATTCAGTTATTTATGTTTTTTAATTTTGTTAAATATTTTATGTATCCCTAAAAGGAAATGTCAGATATAAAACTACTTTATGATTATCACTTATTCTATTTTATTTTATTTTTTACCTTAAAAATTGAATAACCTATTCTTTTCGTTCACAACATAGTTTTTTAGTTCCTGAACTTGCCATACATTTAATTTATATTACTTTTAAGATTAGAGTGCATATCTTTTTTATCATTAATTACTATGCTTGTGAAAATAAGCATTATATATTTGATTTAATAAAATAAACATGAATTCTTGTTCTTAAAAATTCTTGTTTTTCACTAATTTTAATAGGTTTTAGAGATTAGGAACAAATCACCCATTTTTGTATAAGATCAATGTCTTTTTTTACACGTTTTTTTTTTACACGGCTTCTTCTGGAACCAATCTACCGTGTAAAAACAGACTTAGGTGTATTGTGTTTAAAAACATATTTGTTACACTTTTTGGCGTTTCTTTGGCGACTGTGGAACCAGGTGAGAGTGAGACCCTTGCAACCCTGTCAGCGTAGTTGACAGGCGAAAATGTTTCCATGCAAAATACCAGAGGCGAAGGAGTTAAAGAAGACCGCCGATCTCTTGAAGCCCCCTACCCCTTTACTTACCCAACACCTTCCCCTCGTCTCCGGGACCAGAGAAACCTTTTCCAAAAGAGCTCGAGAACCAAAAGACACAAGGCGAGAAACGTTAAAATTCCATTTGGGCTTATAGTGGGGAAACAGTGAATTCCATTAGTCTAATTATCATACAAAGAGCAATATCGTGTATGTTCGGCGGCTGTCACGGCCCTGGCCCATTGTCGATGGCGCGCCGACACTGAATGCCCATTTGAGAGGGAGTGCGCGTGAGGGTGGGTGTGCGGCGCGTCGATCTTTTCGTCCCTCTTTTCCCCGTCTCCGATGGGGATTATATTCTCTACGAGGGAATTTTTACCACGGGCTATGTTCGCGCCCATTTTCTGCGGGACTATTCCGTCGAGAAACGAAGAGAGTAAAAGTTAGGAAATGTGAAGAGAGAGAGAGAAAAAAAAGTCGTATTTTTAAAAAGGCGTTGCTTTGGATTTTCAATGATTTCGAGTGGCGTTGAGATGTTTTCTTCTTCTTCCCACTTTCTCGTTTGCGTTTTTTGTATTTATTGGGCGATCGAAATCGGTGATTGTCATTATCGTATTGGAAAGTAAGAGAAATAAAATTGATTCTAGGTGATCTTTTTTATTCTCAAGTGGAATAGCTTGTCCGGAATTTCTTTTCCTTATTTAGAATTAAAGTCTTTTGGAGCTTAAAATTCACCATGCAATCAATTTCCTTTCCATATGCGGAAAAGATATTTATTATTACATACGAATGTAACAATCATATTTCTAGTTGTTGGGTATTTGTGAACGTATTTTAACTCTCCAGTTTCCAATGTTAATAAACTTAATTATTTTTCAGCTACATACTCAGTTTAGAATTAATAAATATTTTTTTTAAAAAAAACTGTTTTTAATAACAAATTTCGCAACCTTTAATTTTGTATAAATTCACCATTAGAAAATTGTAACACTTTTTGATTAATCTAAGGAAAATTTATCTTTACAAGTAAAATTTATCCAGTTCCAAAAACCATAGATTTAGTTAACACATGCACTTCACATTTGGCATATTGAATATTTATGTTTTATTCATACACGTGATCTCTACAAATTGAAATTAAAAAAGCTTTAAAAATTCAAAATGGAAAAATACAAAATAATGCATTCTGACGCTTTCATACAAATTACTGGTAGTAAATTAAATGTATAAGTAATAGGCAGAATATTATAAAAGAAAATATTTTTCGATATTGATAGCGAATTAGGTTTAGTTTTAATTTATCTCATTCATCTAATTGTTTGATATTAATTTATGTAATATAAAATTATTGTTCTTAGTTATATTATTAAATAATTACTAAATAAATTCTTAAAACACCATCGTTTTGCTGTTTTATTCTCCCGAAACTTGAGGACATGACAAGATTTTTTTTGTTTTTCCTTGTTAAAGTTAATATCTTGGGGCTTTTATAGACTAAATTGCCGAAACAAAATTGATCAAGATAGTGTAAAGATTGCCGTAATTAAAACTTTAATTATAGGAATCTTGGATTATATACATATCTGTATAATAATATGAAAATCAAGTATTCCCTCAATCCATTAATGCATTAATTACAATTTCAAATACTTAGTTATTTTCAATCAATTGTCGAAAAGTCAATTTATGAAATCACCTCTGGAGTTGCTACTTCTTTTGGTGGGCACACAACTTTATAAATATTAAATATATATAGCATTCTTTTAAGTGACGGTGTCAGACTCTATCACATATAAACAATTAATCGTTATTTAATCAATTAGATTACCACAGATTACTTTGATATTGGTTACTCGAGAATAGGTTGGCTAGCTACTCTCAAGTTGTATTGCTAAAAATAGCAGGCCAGCTTTCCTATGCTGTACTGCTGTGATGTTTAACACAATTTTTTTAGAGGAACCACATTACCTAATCTCTACTACACTCATAACCCAATTTGGGTTATAAGACGAGTAACATTAAATTCTGAATTCCCAAGGATTTGTTCTTATTTTAATAGAAAATAGAATGCTACTAAATTAAGTGGTACTTGGGGCAAGACCCACAGTAAAAATATCTGTTTTCTTGACCAAGGGGCCTAAGGTGCGAAGCATTTGTTTCGGTTAAGTGATCAGCCTAACACGAAACTCCTATTGTTTAGTTCTTACGTATGCATGGTACTCAGTTTTATCTATCCAATGAAGGGATTAAAGGCTGAGTCGACTTTTCCCATCCCAAAGATAGAAAATTGGACTCGTGCCTTGTTGTTACTTATGACACTTGGCGAAACTAGGTCCACCCGTCAGGGACTGGAAAAATGAAGTCAGATAGAATATCTTCCGTTTTTGAATAGAGTCTACCCACATGAGGATGGCTCATAGATGGCAATAACATCTGGGACTTTTAATTTAGGGATAGGAAGCTAAGAAGGACCCTAGGCCTGACTGTTAACACTCGCAGAGGTATTAATTTGGAATGGGAACCTGAAGGACATTGTGACCACGACATATTTTACGTACCCAGTAGCCATTAGTAACTAGGACGTCTTTAGTCAGCCGGGAATCGAACCCAAAACTTGACATTGGCGAAGCAGACGCCCTAACCAACTAGGCTACCATGGCCCTTGGAGTTGTGCCGTAGAAGTCCGAAGAGTTACTACTACGCCACTAGACTTTATTAAATAGAATAATGATGAATATATCTTCATTCTTTAAATATGACAATATACTATAAATACACTCCAGTTAGACTTATTGAACATGAATTATTGAGAAAAACATTTTTGTTTCTATTTCAAAGAAATTAATGAAATACTTATGTATAAATTTTCCAAGACATAACCGACTTGTTAAGTTCATGTTTTTTGGGAGGGTGGCTTCAAATGACATTTATATAAAACACTAATTGATGAAAAATATTATCGCCAAGAAATTATATAATCCGGAATAAATGAAAATACTATCAAGCCATTTCAAAATGATATTTTTAACTCATCTTATTTTGCATCTTCATTAAAACTTTTTTGTGCAATTGATATAATCATTCCCTTTGAAATCAGATTAGTTTTATCTAAATAAAGAAGATATTCCGTTCATTATTTGTTCCTCTGTAAAAGGAGATTAATGACAAATTTCGGTGATATTTATTTTGTAAATTAGTAATTATTGTAGCATTTTAAAAAATTAATTAAAATATTGATTTTAGATTAATTATATTTGTGTAATTAAGAGAAGCAAATTTAATTGTTATTTTTTTTTAAGTTGAAATACAAATATCATTGTTTTGATGATTAAAATTTAGAATATATCTTTAACATCCATTTTCCAAAAATAATACTTAATTTGTTAAACGCTTAAATTCCTCCCTCACATGCAACAGAAAATTAATTCATATAAATTCTGTGTTTTCCACGAAATAAATCATCTCTAAGCTCCGAATAATTTTTTTGAAGTTTTTGTTGCCATTATTCAAATTCAATTTCGGAAAATAAACACGTTTAACTTAAATTAACATGACATCAAATTTTCGCATAGACGAATTTTCTTTCTTCTTTTTGGAGTTAAGCTTATTTTGTAATCTAATGGGCTTCCCAATCTGCCTAAGGCATAAATAAAATACTCCTCATTAAAATACACTTTATTTTTTTTTACTTAAAGCCTATATCTCATCTCTTTGTCGTTTCAAATGAACCCTTTTTTCCTTTTATCCTGCGTTAGTAACCAAAAATGTGGGAAATCTAAACTTTTTTCCCCTTATCCAGCTTCCTCATCTAATTTTTACGAGATTTATATAATTCAAATAACGGTTTTCAATTAAGCCAGCAAAATTTTAATTCCACTCGCTTGTATAGATCTCGCGTTTTGTAAAAGGGAAAAAGGAGTTCTTTTTTTCCCCTCTCGTCTTTTGCTCCTTTAAAAATCCCCTTTTCTGTTTTCCTTAGAGGGATGTTATTAATTAGCCGTTTTAAATAATTAGCGTGTTTATTCATTTGGAAAGCAATTAACGGGAAACCTTCTTAATACGTAATTAACAAACTTGGCGATATATATCTTTTTTTTTCTTTTTTTGTTAATTCCAATTTTTCGATTTTTATTCGAAGCGGTGGACTGTGAAGATAAATGTTTTCTCCAGAATAAGAAATTTCTTAAAAAAAAAAATTTTAAATATTTCTTTTATAATTTAATGTCTATTAAAACCTCGTCATGTAGTGTTGCCAACGTAAGATGAATATTTTATTAGTATGCATACTTTTTTTTTAAAGATGTACTCCTCTTTCGAGCGATTGTTTGCGTTTTTGTTGTATTCTTTTAAAAATCCAAAGTTCATTATTAAGCCTTATGAAATGATAATTTTGATATGTATTCTGTTAGTTGTGTTTTTTTTATTCCGGAAAATGGTTTTAAATGAAAAATGTTTCGCCCACTAGGCATGTAAAAATTAATTGATTTTCATTTTTATCTTCTTCACGCAGCTTATAATTATATTTCAGACGATTTTTATTGAAAGTCTTCATTAAAATTATTCCATTTTTTTCAGTACAACTGTCTCCTGACATTTGAATAATAAGACGAACAACGCATCCTTTTAATTAATGGCTAATTGTTTTGCACAAAATTAATGATTATTAATTTGAATTAGAATCCGCTAAGCAAGAGTATTTTTTTCTTCAATTTGAAGGCAAAAATGTAATAGAGGTCAATTTAACCATATTATTAAGAAAGCTATTGTTGCAGATTTTAATTACTAAAGTTGTTCCTGTATGATTAAAAGGTAAAAATTCAATTCTGTTTCCTTCTATGAAATATTTGTTAGCTTCTTTTACTTTTCCTTAATTTATTGGATTTATTAGTAACATCCAAAAATTGCAACTGGAAAATTTCAAATTTGATAAATAATTTTTTTTTTTTTACAATTTTATGTACTTTAATAAAACTTTCCACATCTAGCAACCATTAAAGTGTATACATTTTTTATGATAATCTCTTTTTTTTAATTAATTTCAGGGAAAAAAATTAAGAAATAAATGCGAGGTCTAAAAAGAGAAATTATATGATATTATTTAAATATCAGAAGAAATTTACGTATGATGAGGGTAATCAAGTTATATGATATGCATTAGAAAAGAATAAAAATCCAGTAAAGTAGTTATACAAACCTGACATGAAATCAAACGTAGTTAAGATTTGGAGCATGTAATGGAATAATTCGTGTAATATAAAAAAAAGTTTCTGATAATTAGTTTAAAATTTTTTAACAAGATATTTTAGTAATCATTAAATTAGAAACTCCAAAACATAAGTAATGGATTTAAAAAAGAAAATTGAGCTTGACTGAATGATTTTCTTTGTTATAAAACAATTAAATTAAAAATACCTAAAAAGCGTAAAGAAAAAAATTCTGACATTGACGTATGCATTAGTTACCATAAATTAAGTAAAAATCACGAAAATGGCGATAACTCAAAAAGTTATGCACGGAATTCAATGAACCATATACACATTATACAACACATAGGAAGGTATAAAATAACATAAAAAAAAGGATACCAGTTTATTAAGGTGAAAAAAAATTCACATATGTATAGAATGAACAAATGGGGGTTGTAAATTTGGTATAGGAAGAGTATTTAATATAAGGGGTTTGATCCCCCAAAAGAATACAGCACATGCAACGATGTGTGATGCTCTCTAATTATGCGGTCCATTAAATTGTGTAGTATGCGTGATGCATTGCTTTTCCAAAGCAGCTGAAAGTGTTTCTAATGTCCTATGTGTCGTCCTACAGCACCCAAACATCCTCGATAGCGTTAGGGTCCGTTGATTAAGCTGGCCGCAGCATGCCCTTAATCGTTTCCTACTCAAGATAAACATCCACGATGCAAGCCCTGTGTGGTATTGTATTATCATCCTGCAGTATGAAAGCATCACCCATTGTCTGGGTGACAGGGCCCACATAAGCATTTAGGATGTCATCTCTATAGGTGTGAGCATTAACATTAACTAATTAAAAATATAGAATCTTTGCTTCCATCAACGTTGCCTGATACGTATGTATCTCTTTCACGGATATTATTTGATGGACAAAAACGAGTTCAATGCTCTCTCCAAATGAAAATGCCCCTATTATCACTTTCGAAATAAATCCTGGACTCATCCATATAGAAAACAACCTTTTATTGATCACGCGTTCAGTGGACATGTTGATCTGTCCTTTGCAAACGCTCCCGAATATGGCGTGACATGAGCAAGACGCATATAATTGACCGTCTCACATAAGGACTACGCTCGTGAAGCCTTCTAAGCACGGTTGATCAGGATACCAATCTTCCAGAGCTTGCAGAGAGGGATATTTGAGTTCAGCCAGAGCTGTGGTTCTATTCCCTCAAGAGCATAATGACAAATATGAGTCATTTGCAGTCGTGATAACGCTTGATTGTCATTGGCTGAGCCTTCTGGATGTTAGAATATAATGCCAAAGTCAGTGAATCATAGACGGATTCACATTCAGTCGTCTGACCACTTCTGACTTAGTCTTGCCTCTAGTTTACCAATAGCTTTCCATCAAAATTTTTTGGTCAAATGATGCCTGGTGGCCATTGTTACAATTTCATAATACCACATTTCTAATTTCTGACACGCAGTGACAATTGCACCCTTGCTCTGAGATATCCATTTTTATGTTCCTGCGCATATGTTCCTGCGTATAAGGCAATGTCGTAATTAAGCAAATGATGTCATGACGCAAATTACGACAGCAGCACTATTTTGCATACTGTCATATTTTTCAGCTCCTTTTACATATCAACATACTCAAATTTTATTCAGATTGGCTTATTTTTAGGAGAGTTATCGCTATTTTGGTAATTTTTTATTAAATTTTGTTAATAAGTGTAGAACACATTAATATAGTTTGCAATATCTTTTATAACTGAAATGCACAAATATATGTCAGACTTAATATTTGTTACATTATATGGTTTCACATTTATATCTAACATGAACTTACTACATGCAAAACGAAATTCTTAAATACATAATGGGAACAAATTATTACCAATAAATCTAGTTACAATTTTCTAAGCTGTATGATGTCACTGTTCCAATTTGCCGATATCGTGACGACACTATCAATCAAGTTATATCACTATTTAATACATTGCTATTAACATAATTGAAATAAATTTCATTTTTAATCATCTTAAATTCAAAGAATCATTTGTGAAATCCTATAACCAGAAATCTCATTACTTTAAAGCCATCATAACGAATTGTTTGTTAAGATCTTTTACGTCACATTCGTTATTCGACTTTATAATGTATGACCAACTTAAAATTCTCAATATTTCCTTGACCGGGGTAGATGCTCAAATTATCTTAAATAGAATACATATCGCGTAGAATGACATAAATATAAGAAGATCTATTGGTAGAACTTTGTAAGATTCCAAGTTCAATCTTAGTAATTATTCAACAACAGGATTTAGACTTTAGTATTCTGCATGCACGTTAGCGTGCAATTCTCTCCAGAAGTTTACCGGGCTTTTAATTTGTAACATATAATTGCAGTCCATGATCTACAAAAATGTTTTCGAAAGGAAACATGATACATCTTCATATATCTTGAAAAAGATCTCAGCTCTAAAGTTCTCAATAAAGTGGTGTTAAATATGGATACTGGATGATTTATTTGTATAACATGATGAAAAACTACTGTAGATGAATTATAGTAATAGTTTTCATTCAAGTGAAATGACATTTTGAAGAATTTTATCTAAAATTACATCAGCTCATATCATAATGTATGTGGTCATGAGTAAAAGGATGACATACAAAGTACCAATTTGGACAGTCTTCTTCAGTTTATTTTATTAAAAAGTCAACAATTTATCCCTTACTTTTTAAAAAAGTACTTATTTCAATAAATATTTTGTTTCATTTTCTTGTACAGTTATTTCTTTAAGCAGTGTTAAATAAACATTTACGTTGATTTGATTTTTCCATCAGAGTTTGGTTGCATTAAACAAGCAAGGGCAACTGGAGAAGGATCTATATTATATTGTGGACTCAACTATTAAGATCATATAGGGAAAACCTTTCAACTATCCTTTCAGCAATCTTGGGTTAAAATCCTAAATTCTTCCTTCCTAGAAAATGTTTGCTTGACCAATGTTGATTTTTTTTTTAATTTTTTCTGGAATCCTAATTTTATTTAGATTGCTATGAATGCAAGATTCTTTCATTAAATATATATCTATATATATAATCCTAGTTTTTTATTATACATTTTTTTATTGTACTTTTTTATTATACATCTACCAAAATGCTTGCTGGAAATTTTCCTAGTTTTCCACCTGCACATACGTAAATACAGCTCTTATTTTTCCATAATACAATACAAATATCTATGCAAATTTTTCCTGAAAAACAATGAACAATGAATATTCAAATGCCTTTTGTAATAGTTTTCATCTATTAACCTTTAAATAAACTGCTATTTATAATGAATGTCTGAAACGACTTTCTCTTTAAACTGGTATTAAAAACATGTTTTGTTATTATGACCATTTTTCTTCAAACGGAGAGGTAGGAACACAATAAACTCAAGAGTTATGATTTTATCTGTCTCAAAACCAAAAACATATGATAAGCACAGAATGATCTGTATTTAATAACCTTTAATTAAAAAATCGTGGAAAAGGTAAACAATGATGAAATCATCATCATCAAAAAAAAAAAAAAGTATTTAATATACTATTCAGGTTTTATTTACATGAGCCAAAATCATCTAACCAATGTTCTACAGAGTACGAGTGTTGATATTATGAATGCAATGGTAAAAGCATGCTTTAGATTCAGTTATATTAGTAACAATATAGATTATAAAGATAGAAATTATAAAGCTCTGTAGAATTTCGAGCTCAATCTATTGAGAAACATCAAGAAATAATTCTTTGATTTTTCAACAATATTTTCATTTAATATCTAACGTTCTAAAAAGACCCAATGAAGAAAAAATTGTACAACCCAAAAACTCAATTTGAAGTACTGTTGGAATCAGTTGATTTCGCAAAAGAAATCCATATCGTCCTTCATTTGATGGGATTTATTACAGGATTTGAAGGATTTATCCCTGCAAAAAATAGCAGCTATTCATACATCATGATCATTTCAGAATGTATTAGAATTGAAAATCACTTTTCTATGTTCTTTAATTTTAATAATCAACAGAACTTTTGAGATGAAAATGAGCTTTTCATGTACATTTTCGAAAATGACGTCGACATTAGGATGGAAATAAAATTAATATCTTGCAATTTTCTAATCTCATAAGGAACATTTTCTAAGAAGATAGCCATATTTAAATGTGTTATACAATATTTGAATAAATAAGCTGAAGATCACATTTGTATATTAAAGTCAAAATAAGTTATGCGAATTCTAGAAAAAGTATTAAATAATGCTTTTATGTTAGTTCTAATAAAGAAAGTTACTTTATTTCGGACAATAATTCAGTTTACTAACTTTGACACAACATTAATTGCAAGTATATATTATTTCTTCCTCCAAAATATATATTTTTGAAGTTATGGCGGATACGAGTAAATTACATGTGTATTGAAAAATTAGGCGAGCAAAAACTGTAAGACTAATAAAAATCACATAAAAATTTTCCATCATTGGCCATAAAATTCCGTCTCATTCTACCATAAAATCTTCCAACAAACAAAAGCGTGGAGTATACAAGCTGGCGATACTAGCCAAAGATTTGGCGATAGTAACCATCATTTAATGATAAAGAGAGTGAAATGGGGAAAACTGTGGGACAGAGAGGGAAAAATCCAAGAAAACGGAAACTAGTAGTCACATGTCACATAAATCCCTGACAGTAAAAGAGCTCCATTAGCTGCTGACCGGAAATGGTCGCTTGCCATTTCCGGTCATTTCAACCACCGAAATGACCATTCTCATGGATTGGAAGCGAAGAAGATTGGTATAAGAATCTTTGTTTTGCTTGAAGATTTCTCACAGCAATTTCCAGTCAAATATAATGATACATTTTATGATCTTTCATTTCCTGAGTTCTATGTCTATTATATACTATTAGGAAAAAATAAAAATTAACACCCCCGAAACACTTAAAATAGTATTTCATTGATTTACTTTCAATTTATATCACGAATTTCTTTTTAATTCTAGAATTTTCTCTTTTATTCAAGATAATGGTTCATTAAATTCATAACCTTTCATTCACAAGAATATATATATATATATATATATATATATATATATATATATATATATATGTTTCAGTTTTCTTCTTGTATGAAAAAGTACTTTAACTATCAATTTTGTTCATAAGTAATTTTAAAAATAATTTGTTCCCTACTGAATGTTTTTTTTCCCTTTATGTAAAAAATTATTTTATATTATTAGAAATAGTATTTTAGTTGCACTGTGTATAAATTCTTTGAAACAGTAATCGTTTTCTTATCTTTACTAGAGAAAAGAATCTATGGTTACTATTAGTAATAGAGAATATTAAGAGAAAGGAATTTATTGTTACAATCAGCAATGGAGAATATAAAGAGGAAACAATTTATTAGTGTTTAGTGTGGGTCATCACATTTTAAACACATCATCATCACATCACATTTTAGTCATCACATCACATTTTAGTCATCATCATCACATTTTAAAATTGTACTGCAGGGAAAAAAACTTTACAAACCTATCTAATAAGGCTAATCAAGGACTGATAAGCTTTCAAATGTATGAAGTCTGATCCTACTCATGGTGAGCCCATATTGTAATCTTTCTTAACGTAGGAAGTAATATTACTTCCATAATGTAAAGTTTGCCCGTGAATAATGTATGAAAAATGTATGAGTGGACACAGTTTCATACATTGTCAAGAGATAAATAAGTAAAAAGATTTTATAACCTGTGAATTTGTTACTTTTTACTACCAATTTAGGCAATATATAAAAGCATGTATTAAAAGCATATATATATAGTATATCAAAGATATGGTTATATACATTAAAGCTTCATACTAAATATTTTAAATGAATACTTCTCTCATGTGAGTAATAAATAGTTTTATAACTCGTAAAAAGTATCGTTTAATGCATATGTATTAAATTGAATACATGTAAAACCTCTGTTACCCATAGTTTTAAAAGTCACAAAATGCTTTATAAAGTACATTTTAAATAATGTAACAATTTTTTCCTTTAATATTCAACAGTTTTGTTCGTTAAGTTAAGATTATTAAAAATAAATTAGGATTAGAGTAAATTAGTGTTGTTATTTACATGGATTATAATATAATTAGTAGATGAAATTTGAGCTATTATTGGAATGTCAAGATATCGATGAACAAGATAAATTTGAAAAAAAATATCAAAATGTTGCTATACATTGTATTGTCGGGTTCTTCTAATGATAATACGATGCTAATTGACAGTAAATATACCCCATAAGTGAAATATTCATATTTTATTACTTAATTGTAAGAATCATGAATTTTTTTCGCCCATCATGTCCAATGATCAGCATGCCTGATTACGGATGGGGAGCCTGGGTTCGAATCCCGGTTCGGTCATGGATGTACCTTCTTCATCTCTTTCTCTTTTCTTTGTACTTCCCTTGTAAGAATGGGTGGTAAATGGTTGCCTACCCTATAAACGGTTATTTATGGCATGTGTGTACTGAGGAAGTCGAACTCCACACCAAATTACGGTTCAGTTGGAAAAGTGGAGCAGTGCACCCCATACTGCCATCCTAGCTGGCACACGTCAACAATAATAGCATCATGAATTATTCTCATTATAGCAACAATTTCTTGAAAACTACAGATAGAATGACTGAATATCACTTTTGATTCTCAAAAGGGGATTCAAAATTTTATTTGAATAATTAATCCATAAAAACTTTTTATAAAAATTTAAAGAAACCGATTTTTAGCTTATATGTCGAATATAGTATTCAAATATAAATATAACAATTAATCATATAATGATTAACATTTCGTTCCTTCATTCATTATATCTGGCTTAAAAATTAGGATGATATTTAGTATTTCTATACATAGTTGTCACTAAAAATTCCATAAATTAACACAATGTCAAATATTAACACAAAACGCTCTCATATCTTTAGAATTATTTATGAAACAAGAAAATAAGGTTTTTAAGAATCCATCAGATGTAAAAATCTTTGTTTCTGATTCTTAAATTCAAAATAGAAATAAAAATAGTATCACTTGAAGATTTTATCGCCACCTGGTAACCTAACGTGATTATTATACCACAAACGTCACAGAGAGATTTCGTCTACATTGTGGAACAAGCCTCTGAAACCCAGTCCAAAAGGGAAAATGGCACACATTTCAAATTCAAACTGCAATCGCAGATTAAAAATTCCGCCCACGAAGCATATCCATAGCAGGATTTACGATTAGATAGAGGCTATGCTCTTACTGCTGCCATCGCCATTCAAGCAGATTGCACAGGGAAAAGTGCCCCCATCCCCAACACTACTTACATCTATCTATATAAATATCGATATATCGATGGTCACCAGCACACGTGACAGAAAGTACGTGACTATACGCACGGATTCGCTATTCCATAAATATTTTTTTTCGGATACATTTACGATTTTAAACCATTGAAGGGATATATATATGCCCATCTAAGATTTTTCCCGTCCATGTATATTTCTGATGGGTAATATATACATAAATTATTTATTCAAGTAGCGAAGTCATATTTTAGGTTCCGGGGTTAAATTTATCCTGATATATATGTGGCCGAAGATTAAGGCTATCCAAGAATATAGTCCTCAAGCTAGAAGAAGCTACTTTTTGAAACTTTATTCATAATGGAAGCAGTTCCGAGCATTTTTGTCTATAATGGAACGAAATAGTTTTAGAAACATTATAAATCTTATATCATTCATTAATTAAGTTCAATATGAAGAATAAAAATAAGTTTATTTTTTACAACGACTTTTATTAGGTTTATTTTTATAACGAGTTTTATTAGGTTTAATTTTACAACGAGTTTTATTAAATATATTTAACAATAACATACATATTAGATGCAACATTTAATACAAAATATCTATGGTAAATTAAATAGAATTGTTTCTTTTTAATATTTCAACAAGAATAAATTTGTATTTTTTATATCACAAATTTTTATAAAAGGTTTTTATTTATATATAGATAATTAAATTATTTAAATTATATTTTTTTTAAAATTCATATGATTTTTAGGAAGTATATTGTTTTTTATTCAAGATGTAAATGAGGATTAAACAAGTTGGAATTAAAAATAGTTAGAAAATTTATGTTTGATTAAAAAAGGAAAGCTTATACCAAACCGTAAAGAAAATTATAAACTAGACAAAAGAGAATTCATTCTATACTTAACAAGTTTAAATTTTTATTTTGTCAAGTTTATACATGCTGTATTTAATGATTTAAAAGAAAATTTATTTGTTTGAAATAAAACATAAATGTATTTACGTAATAAGATGAAAATACAAATAAAAAATCTTTCCCTTTCTTTCTTCATAAACTTTATCATATTTCTCTATGGAATTGTTTTAAAAATACAATAAATTCTTCGAATTACTAACTCGCTATTTTTTATTAAAATTCCATTTAATTTCGTGTTTTAGTTATAGTTTTTCAGAAATTATAGAATAATGGTCTGCTTATTTCTTTTTTAATTACAACCATATCTACACATGAAAATATGTGTTTTTTTGTAGTTTTAAAATAACTTCTGATAATGCTTATTAGTTTTCTTTACTTTTACATACATTTTTTTGATTCACTAAAAACAGAAAATTGTCTCGTATATTGTTGAATTATGATTAAATAATGAAACTTATGCCCACAAATATATCCAAATCATAGTTTCAGACACACAAGCAGAAATTCATTATTGATTGTGAGCTATTCAAATGTCACAAGGAAAAAAACTTGAATATTGAATACGAAGTTTAAATCCTCTTATATAGATGGACAAGCTCAATACTTTGTCACTTGTTCAATATTCTTTGATGCTAATTATTGAACCAAAGTCTATCTGTATTCCAGAACTACTGTATTCCAGTTAGTCAAATTGTTTTTCTATTAACTCACTAATCATCTTGACAACTTACTGTTGGGAATGCAAATCTATCCAGATTACATCTTCCATTAATAGGACTTAAAATGAAACAAGATGGTAAATGTTACTTTGATAAATTGCTATCAAACAAGCATACATAAATTTGATCAAAGCCTAAGCAATAATACTTACTGATTTATAAAATCGCAATGTTTTAGAAAATTAAATGGTAATTAAAGAATGGTATATATATATATATATAAATATATAGAATTCTATAATTAAATTACTCATGAACATATTAAGTTGGGAAAAATGTAATCCATTATTTTTTTTGGTAGACGTCTGTAGTGATCGATATCTCGTGAGGTATCTATCAAACAATTTAGATTTATGCTCGTTGGAAAGGTGACATTTGACACTAAAATAACCTCTTGCGGTTTTTTGTTTGATTAATTCAGTTAGGAGTACAAAGTTTTAAAAATGGAAGACAACAAAAAGAAAATTCCATACATTTTCGTTTTTCTCTTGTAACGGCAAAAAAGATAGTGGGGTGGCTAAAATTGTGAAAGGTGTTTATCGTCCTATATAAGACTGTAACAACCAGTTACGTACAATTTTTGTTTCGTCGATTCCGTTCGGGTATTTTTGATGTTAGAGATGCACCTCGCATGTGGATACAGCATCGTCGAAAATGTCTATAAAATATCAAAAATGATCGAAGTTAACCGCATGTCAGCAGTCGTAACGCGCAAGACCTAAAAATCTACATGAAAGTTGTTTTAAACCTTTTTACAAAGTGAATCCAAAAGAAGTTACATAAAATTCACGTAAAAATAATGGATTTCTCTTTCCCCAACCTAATATTATAATTATATAGACAGGATTTATATATATGACATCAAACAATAGGTCATGTATAGGTTGATGAAACACTGTGATAACAGCAATAATTATGCAAATAATATGATTAAATATACTAATGTTGAGTGCCTGGTTATATCCAAATTCTGATTTTCATCATTATTTATTATTTAACACGAATTTTATATAATGTTTCTATTTTTTATTTCTGGAATTAATTTAGTTAGTTACATTATTATTTTTACAGTAAAATCACTAGTCTTAAATACAGTTAAAATTACTTCAAAAAATTTTTATGAGGGCAAAAATATTAAAATAGCATCTTTTTAACATTAATGAAGTTAAAAAAATATTTATATACATAAATTATTATTTTGCTAAGTTATCTTAAATAGTATTCGAACATAGTTAAAAATTATGTATAAAGATAAGATTAAATATTTTTTTAGGTATGCAAGCTTATTTTATATAAAGTAAGAAATAAGTATGAATATTAAAAAATTAAATATAATTCTTTTATAATTTTATTGTGTTCACTATTATTAGCAAATATTTTTTATCCTCACACCAAGTGTGAAATTACACTTCGTTCAACTGTGAGAAAATATATTTTTCAACCTTATTTGGAACAGATTATCATAAAAAAAACTTTCTATAAACATATTAATACACACACAGAAAAATTCTCGGTGAGTTGTTATGCATAATAAAATATTGTTAACACAAAGCGTTTCCGTTTGAAATGAGTAAAAAATAAAGTTTTCAAAAGTTTGAATAGTCTTCAGTTGTTAATGATAAAGTCAAATGTTTGAGAATCAAATATTGACACTCATTTTTACCGGGACATTAGTTTCTTATGTATGAGAAGATTTAAATTTTTTATTTTCTTTTATTTTAATTTACCTTTTTATATTACTTAAAATGAAAAATACGAGACACAAAAAGCTGAAGTAATTTTAAAATGAAAAATTTTCTCTTGGAAGCTTCATTATTGTGTTTTAAATAATAGCTTGAGGTGAAATTTTTCTCGATAAATAGTTTTACCCATTTTTTAATATAAGATCTAGGTGAAATTACTAAGCAAATATTAGTCCACAAAATATCACATATTCCGAAATTTGAAGCTCTAAAGCAAAGTTCCTTTTCCAAAATATTTTTCCAACTCAATGTGCTGGAAAACTACAAAATTCTTAGGAAATAGGGTTTTTTTATCTTTAAAGTATCATTCTTTAATATTTGTTTTCTTATTTTGAGTTATGAAGTGGTTACCACAAACCATGTTTGCAAGAACTAAAGAAAATGTTAAGAGTAAATAAACATTTCTACGAAAAACCACATATTTTGGAATTAAAACTGGTATTGGTTGTTGGAAAAGACTTTTATGCTTGAGGGTTTTGTATTGGATGACAAAAAGTGTGTAATTTCTTTCACAGCGACATTTAATTTGCTTCTCTAATGTTGAATTTATGTTACTTTCATGGTTCGTTTACACTTTTCGATAAACGTCTGAAAAAGTTGAAGTTGAAGCAACACTGAAATCCCAAACTGAAATGCATTTAAGTAAACATGAATACATAAAGTATTTCAAAGGATATTCTAAAATATATTTGGAGTTGCAATTCGGTATTTCGTTTTAACGATAAAAAGGACATCCTTTTAAATAAAATAATGCCCTTTGGAGCAAGAAAGGTTACATGTTAAAAGGCTAAAATCATATTTTAAAACAAGGTAATATGTTCTTTTAAAAGCAAGAAGCAGTATGTCGAAAATTGAAAACATATTAGTGAAATACGGAACACATAAATTTACAAACATTATTTAAGAAATCGATTGAGCTTTTTATGGTGAAATAAAGACTAAATCTACCCAAAAATATTGGAAAAAACTTTAATTTTTTTCTATTAACAATAATTAAATTCGGAGTTGTAAAAAACAAAATATTTGAAAAGAGCACAATCTTCACATTTATTTCACTCTTAATCATTACCCCTTTTAGCTACATATTATGCATTGTATAAATAAGTTTAAACTTATATTCTTCCTTAATTTTTTTATAATGTGTTTATGATGCAATGAATGTAAAAATGTTTTAAGCATTAGTATGTGAATAAATCCTAAAGATAGGACAAACAAACTGCAATAAGGAATACCCTTTATGGAGAAATCGTAATTATTTACTTGAATATAATGCTATTTTTGACATAGAAATTTATTCTGTTTGTGAAAAAGAAACTTATTATTACAATTCTTAAAGGGAACAAAAACAGGAGACATTTATTTTTTCTTCTTCTAGTTCTTAAAACAGAAAGTTCGCAAAATAGAAAAATAACAAATCTTAAAAAACTTGTTTTACTGTTCTTTTTTTATACATAAAGTACTATTAGAAAAATTAATTTACAGTATGTTTAATATAAACAACAAATGCAAAAATTTTCGTAATTAAAAACAATTCTTGCTTTATTTTATTGGGAAAAAACTTTTTTCCATTTCAAAACTACATTTTCAAAAGCACATTTTTCAATGTAGAAAATCTTTTCATTTTGTTTTTCTCAAAAAGTACCTTAATTTCCATGAATCAACTTTAAGACCTTTTTTTCATGCTTGATACCTGAATTTTTTTCAATCTCATTATGTTATCAATCATTTAATATTATTTACGAGCACAAATTACATCTAAATCCAGATTCAAAAAGTCCTAAAGTGAAATTTTGGGATTTCAGTAGGTTTCTTTATCGAAGCTCATTTTTTTAATAATGGGGGGGGGGGCACTGGGTAATTAACCTCTTCGCCACAACAAAGCCAGAAATTATTACTCATTTATCGTTTCCCGGTTGGCACCTGTGAACCAAGTCACGGAATAGCATTACCCACGTCACATCACCACAAACCCGTTTATAGGGCGGGCCACATTCATACATCATCTCAGGAAAGGACAAGAAACACACAGAAAGAAAGAGTAAATCCATGCCCAAGCCGAGATTCGAACCCAAGTCCTCCCCATCCGTATTCAGGTACGCTGACCACTAGACAGAGTAGGCGGCTTGTCGAAGCTCATGGATGAATAATTTGTCTTCATTTAAGTCGTCAGATAAGATTTTTTGCCTTTCTTCGGTTTCCGGGAGGCTCATTTAATAACACACGCTGGTCAAAATGACTTATATATCGTATCATCTACAACATCATTCAAAGCTTACATTCACAAATTCTTTGCACCTATAGTGACAATTTCATTAGGTGATTCCAAGACATGATCGCTCCTTCCAAAAGTATCCTACCATGTTTTCATTTGATGGTCCTGATTACTCTAAAATACATGCAAAGTCAGACGGAAGGAGGACGCTGGAGGAGTTCAACATGGTATGTTTAAGAAATCCGGACTCGTTAACAATTTACTAAAATACATTAATAAAAATTGAAAAAAAACAGATCAAAGTCTACTCACATAAATCACATTAAGATTTATAAAAATATTTCCATTTAATTTTGATTTTAGAGTCGAAATAATCTTTTATTAATTACATGGATTAATTGTTAATTACAGTTACAGTCAGAGTTACCCACATTTCAAAAGTTTTCCAACATACTGTCTTAATACTACATGTTTGTTTACCACAAAATAATGATCGTCCTTATTAAAAGTTCATGCGGGGATAATTTTTGCTTTTCATTTCTAATCTTTCAAGTGAGCATATATTTATTTTTAATAATAAATGCAAAAAAGCATATTTAAATAAAAAATTATTCGTAATTAGTAAGAATTTTTAGTCAAGTTTCTTAGTTTAAACGTTTTTAATTTGATTTTTTAAAATTGCCAGTTGTTTAATCTTACACTATGTGGGAATTGCTAATTAATATTTTTTTAACCTTAAATTGGTTGTTTTTCTTACCATAAAGTGGTTGTTTTTTTATTACAGTTGAGATCATGTGTACGTCTCATTATTTTACTTATAATTAGTCTGTGGTTAACAAATGGTTAACAATTGGTTAAACAAATAATCGTTTTCACCAATAATGTTGAAAAGACAATTTTGTCCATCAATCAAAAATGAGTAAATTTGTCAGTAGGATTAGTTCTTCTGTGAGCAGTTGGAAAGAAAATTTTTGCGAATATCTTAGTGGGATTGGTTATTTTACACATTATTAGAGATTTATCGCTCTCGGTACCACTCTTAAGAAATAAATACTTATTAATCATTAAGTAAAGATAAATTTGTTTCCTGTAGCATGTAAAACACATTAAATATTAATATTTGATTGTTTATGCAACCAATAAATAAATCATAACCACTTTATGGTTAGTTTACATCGGCAAGGACAACTTTTTTTTTTTTTTTTTTTTTTTTTTTTTTTTTTTTGTTCAAGGCTTTTTAAAAATGTTAAAAAGCTTTATATATTATTTACTGTATAACTAAATTGTTGTTATATCTTTAAGTACTGAAATGTTAGTAGAGTATCACTAATAATATTTAAAAGAAGATATAACGAATATTGACGTACAACTATGTATGGTTAATTTTTTTACATACGATTCCACATCTTACAGACATTCAGATTTCCCAATATCACAAGTTCATCACATTTGATGTTTTTCACACAACATATAAACTAAAAACCACATTCAATTTTTATGCTAAAAATAATTTCTGTTCACCAAAAATTCTTTATTGTGGGAAGAGCTTTGCGATAAATGTGCAATAAATAAAAGATAAGTACACCATCAAACAAGCAATGTACCCGCAGAAATTGAAACTGTGAAAATGGCAAAAAATCGCTACTGAGGAATAGTGGGTTCCTTTTTTTTGTGTTATCACTCTAGAAAATTTCTCGCGCAGCATTTAACAAATGAAGAATTTCCGATGTACTTGGGCTTAAGAAGAGCTTGCATACTCCCGTTTTTCCCAAGGGGGTGGGGAGTGTGCAAAGAAGGAAGGGGAAATAAGATAAGCATTTTTTAGATAAAGTGATTTATCCCTTAAGCCCTTGAGGTGTGTTGTGCTCTGTAATGGTATATCTGCATAGTGAAGATTGCTTTCGGAACGTAGTCCGAACCCAAATCGAATACTTTTACCATTATTTGATGAAGGCGATATAAAAGTCCGCGAGGAGTCATTGGAATTGGGAAAAAGGATGGAAAAAGTGAATTGAATAATGCTATGGATGGGATTTAAGGTGTTTCTTTTTATTTCAATTTTGTAAATTTTGATCTTATGTTTTCTCTTTTTTTAATTTAGAGAATGTAATTTTGTTTTAAGTCTGGGAACTTTTTTTTTTCATTTTTTGGAATTTCGATTGGATCTTCGCCATTGAAGATACTATGGTAAGATTGGGGGAGTAAGGAAGATAGGATAAACCCTCGAAGCCGATTGAATGCATCGCAAACAGGAAGCAAATATACGAAGGATTTAAATTTTTTTTATCGTCTCGCATTCCTCGAAAATCGATGTCCATTTGAGTGGGTGCGATTAAAAAACATTAAAATTAAAATAATGACACGTTTTGATTAATCGCTTAGATCTAGCTTTGCAAAATCCTGGGACAATGAATAGCAAAATATTTCATTTATTTGAGAAACTTAAATTAATTGTAAAAATAGTTTCATAAAATTAGCACACTTTGACAATTCAAACAAATTGGTTCAAATATATTTTTAATACTTTTTTTATTTGATAATATAGTGTTTTTCTAAATGTAATCCATTCGATTTTCAACTTGAATAGCACTTAGTTCAACAGTTCATAGGTTCAAATCTCTATTCGGACATATATGTCAGTTGTAATTCAGAATCCTTAGTGGAGTTTCTAATTAAGTACAAAAATGGTGCCAAATAATAAGTAAATTAAATCTTTTTATACAGGCTATTTTTAAATGTGTTTCCCAATATATATTCAATTTAGTAACAATTCATAAAAGTAAATTACATTGCATAATTATTTATTATAATATTGACTAACAATTTGTTATATCAGAACATTAAAAATTCAATTGCTTACTATTTTTAATTTTCTTGGAAATTAGGGAGAGCTTTTCCGTAAATTTACATCCATTAAATAGTAAATTGAAACTATTCACGTTATATATAATGCAGTAAGCTTAACTCAAAGCTCCATGAGGCCAACGGCCAAAATGGCCATATTTCTTTCCCTGACTGAGGGCGCTGTGATGCGAAGCCCATGGCCAAGAAATGGTGGTCAGCCTAACTTGAAACACTCAATGTTTAGTTCCCAAGCATGTTTCGTGTTCTGTTTTATCAACCATTGCAGAGATAAAAGTCTGAGTAGAATTTCCTCACCCAGAGGTTCGATCCTTGGACCTGTGCCTTGCAAGTGGTTAAATATAATAGTGCCTTGGCTGACAAAATATAATGCTCTAATGCCTTCAAAATTAAGAAAAAAATTTTTTGCCATAATTTTTTCTTGAACAAGATAACGATGAATCATTAAAAAATCTTTCTTCCTTAGCAAAGTTTACAGTGATGAAAAGCAGAAATAACTATATTTAGATAATACAGTTTTGAGAGCAAAACCCATAATCGACAATGTTACCCCTTCGGTGTTTTGCACTGGAACTGTTTCATGTTATTTCTTGAAATTATTAACGACATTCAAGGTTGAAAAAGTTTATTACTTGCCTTTAATTAAAACAAAGGACATACTTCAAATATGCTTTTGATGACTGTTTCAAGGAAAGAATTCTGTGATGAATAAAACTATTAGTAACTTCGTGATTCTTTTGATCCTATATAATAATCAGTAAGGATACATATCTCTCTAGTATTATCTCATATGGTGTATGGAAAAATAATTTCATTATATATTAATTGTAGTTGAAAATAAGCATTATTTTCATTACAGTAATACATAACATGGTCTGTTATTGATATGTATGACAATGATAGCAAAATAATCAATTCATTTCAATTGTCTTGAAAAAATGTTGTTATATATTTACTTTAAAATAATTTGTTTGCTAAATTAACTCCGCATAAAATTGTGTAACATTTAAAAATTATACATTTTAAAATTCGTCTCAATTTCAAGAGTATCAAATGCTTTTCTGAATCTATTGTTGTTGTTGTCGTGTGCCAGCCAGGCTGGCAATATGGGGTGCGTTGCTCCACTTTTCCAACTAAACCACATTTGGTGTGGAGTCCGACTTCCTCAGTACACACATGCCATAGGTACCCGTTTGTAGAGTAGGCAACCATTCACACTCACACAAAGAAAGAACAAAGACAAGAAAGAGAGAGAGAAAGTACATCCATGCATGAGCCAGGATTCGAACCCAGGTCTCACCCATCTGTAGTCAGGTACGCTAACCACTAGACAGGTTGGACGACTTTGAATCTATTAAATGTAAGAAGTTTAAATGCAGCGCCATCTATACGTAATTCACTGTACCACCATAATTTCAATTATCAATTGAAAAGGGGAGATTTATTTCTCGTTATCTTTGTCTCTTTTACAAGATTATTTTTACAAATTATTTTTCTAGAAATAAAAAAGACAAAAAACAAAAAAATAAATAAATAAATAAAATAAATAACGAGAATATCTGAAAAGCAAAAATCAAACTAGTATTGCTTACATGAAAAATGACTCTTTAGAATTATTACAGCAACATAATCTGACTTCAGTTATTATCTTATGAATACTAAATACATAAACATAAAAATTTTAATATTAATAAGCAAAGAAATCAATGAAGAGAATGTTGTGGATTTTAATGTACCGAAAGCAAAACATTTTTTCATTAGATATGATTAAAAGATATTCAATTCATTAGAAAAATGTATTCTCAATCCTTGATTCATCAATCTTTCAGTTTTCTCAACCAAGATAGCAATATGAAATTAAAGTAATATTACTGAGATGGCGCATTTGCAACTTGTATACATGCATTTGTTTGTTTGTTTCCAATTTTTAATTATAATAAGGACGTTAAGCAAAGACAGTCACCTCGTAGTTTTGAATCACAGTCGAGTGACGAAGACGACACCTGAGCTGCCATCCTCTTCTTCACGCCACACCAGTAGAAGGACATAGCATATTTTACGAGACCCAATTTCCAATAGTGAACATGACGAAGCTTTGATTGGGTCAGATATAAAACTTATAATCTCTCTCAGTTACGAAAATGACACTTTTGCCAACCTAGCATGTTTTGTATGCATATGTTTTTGTTAGTTCGGTTAAATTGTGGTTTAGGTCCCCTTCCTCGCCAACTCGTGAATTTGAAGTGCTTTTCGCGCATGCTCATTACTTACTCCTTTGTTTTAGCCTTTTCATTGGTCGTTAATTAAGTTTCACTTAGAAATACCGGTAGAATTTTCGCCCCGATTGCCAATCATTCGCTAAGCAGGGGACCTAAAGCACATTTTCACCGTTAGTTTTAATTTCACCCTTTTTGTTAATTTACAAATCTCTAAAAACTTTTTTCCGCAATCTTAATGTATGCACATCGTTTAATATGTAAATTATCATTCCAATTTGAAGTTAAAAGTTCAAATGTTGTAGGTTTCTAATGAAAGGGATTTTTTTATCAAATATCTATTAAACAACAATTTCTCAAATATATGGTAAAAATAAGTTTGATATTGATAGAAATGTTTAATTTATGTAAATACGTTAATGTTTGTATATGGGTCAAAAATTAAATTTATTATTTTTAGTTAGTTACAAAAATAATGTAGGAAAGAATTTTCATCATAAGTACTTTGAGGGTAACATGTTATTTTTTTTTTATTTTATTTTTTTTTTTTTTGTAATGTAACAAAAAAAAAAATTTTTTTTATGCTTATGTTTGCATTTTAGAATCTAAGAATCCCTTATATTTCTTTTCTGTTTTCGACAGTTGATAGTAATAAGAATCACTTATCACTATCAGCTGTCGAAATTATTTAATATAGCTGTTTTTCCAATTTTTTTGGTTTGACAATCTTTAATAATTATCTACTTCTAGATGCATGATAATCCAGTGAATCCACAAAAACAAAATCTATGATATTTTAAATTGACTACCAATATAGACCCTATTGTAGATCGTTATAACTTCAAAATTAACTACTTGGTTGAGTTGGTAAAAATTGAAACACTTCCATTATTTTATATCATGATTGTGGATAATCAAAAGAATGCAAAAGGTTTTGTTAAACATTCTTCAAGTCAAGTCAATTTACAATTTTACAGGGAAGAAAACTCCAATAAAATTATCAATTATGTATCTGTAAAACTGGCTTCCATATTCGTTTCCTTCAGAATAACAAATTAAACAACATTGTAGATATTTGTGATTGAAGATTAACAGTTAAAAATTTTGTGTATTTGACACCACCTGCCATTTACGGACTGTGAGTTTGACACGAGGCCAAGGACGGGAAACGAAACATCCCACTTCAAGGTAAAAGCTCGGCATTTTTCCCCAAAAAAAACTTATTTTTCCCTCCTTCCGGAGATCCCAGAGAAAGAGCAAGTACTTGATACAAATCATTTCGAGAGCTGCTTTTGACAATCTTGACAATGTAGGGAAAAAGGGAAAATGAAAAAGTAGAAAATTTGGCGGTTTCATTTGCGGAAGTTGGCTTTGATTTATACGAAATGTCGCCGTTTTGTTTTCGCCAACTTCTTTTCAGGCCTTGGTAAAGGATTAAGATATATTTCGGCTTTTGATAGATGGCCGTTTTCCTGTTTTTGCAGAATGTTTTGCCACTTAAACTAATGGAACGTTAATTTCCATTCTTTTATTTCCATGAGTGGAAATAAAATAAAAGATGCAAAGAATAGCAAATGATACAAGTAAGTTGATAAATGATTGATCTGTATTTAGCAATTGACAAATAATTTCTCCCTGAAAAGAAAACAAAAAGGGAAAATATGAAATTAGGGAAGAAAGAAAATTTATCACAGAGCAATCCATTACACTATACTTTTAATCTAAGAAGCAATTCAAAGTTAGATGTTTTATGTTAAAATGAACTAAGCTTTTTGATAATTGATGTAAATATTCTTAATTATGGATAACTATTTCTCTTTTTTAAAATTCTTCATGATTTGAAAAAAATTCAGTTTTATATTTTTCACATTTTTCAGTTCACTTAGTAATGTTTAAAAAAAAAATTTAGCATGCATTTTTTAATAAAATAATAATATTTTGTTTTAAAATTATGTTTTATTTTCTATAATTAATCTTATTCTTTTTTAAAACATAAAATTGTGTTTAATCATGTGCAGATACAATTAGCACATTTTAAAATGTGCTAACATTTAAAATGCTACAGGATTAATTTGAGCAAATTTTATGAAATTAAATAATTAGGGATCACAATATATATTCTCTAATAGTTACAAAGGGTTACAGATAAACTGGCGTATGGTAGTGACATTTATTCCAGTGTAAAAGTTTAATATATTCCAAACGTTAATACCTTTTCAGAAAGAAAAATGCACAAATATTTGTGCATAATCTAATTTTTTTTAATTCTTATTTTGAAACTTAACAGTGCTCGAGTCTTTTAGATTTTATTAATTTTTCCTAAATACACACGAAGCAATCGAATATTCGAGAATTTAAAAATTTGAATAGACAAAAAAGAGTAATATCAAATTCTCAAAATTGTATTAGTGTTAAAAAACCTATTTTTAACACAATATGAAATCAAGTTAGTGGCATCACTGCTATTCTTAAAAAAATTATTTAGTTATTAAATTATAAAGAAGAAATGTAATTAATCAAAACTAAACAAAAAATTCGAGAGTGTCACTGTAATTCAAAAGTATCTCAATTTCTCTTTGTTTTTATATATATATATATATATATATATATATATATATATATATATATAT
>JAPDSC010122322.1:107817-145588 GCA_026290005.1 Latrodectus geometricus | reverse complement strand
TTAAAAGATGACCAAGTGAAAAAGTAAAATTTCCATAAATAAGTAAATTTATTAAATGTAGACATGCTAAATAAATTAATTTATTACACGTTTCTTGAGCAATGAAATCAACTATATTTTAATTTAGGCAGAGAAAATGTAGCTACATATAACCCAATTATGTACTAAAAGTATTTTCATTCATTAACAACAAAACTTCATTACTTGATTGTAGGACTGTATCTTAATGTAACATACAGATTCATTTGACTGTAATATGAATATAGTTTTTCTTTTTAGCATGACTATTTTAATTTAACATAGCTGTCTTTAATTTAGACAAAAATAAAATAACATGTTTTGTAAATTTATGTACTAAAATTATTTTCATTCGTTAACCCCTGAACTTCATAATTGCTTGTCTGGATTGTATCTTGATTGGCTGCATTGTATCGCAATGTAAAGTTAATACAGTCACTTTTTTTTTTATCGCAAATGATAATTCGACTATGGCCTATGATTTGAAACTGATTCCCAATCGTTAAAAATATCTATACCTAAAATGGTCAAGCTAGAAAATAAATGCTTTGTGCTGAAAACTTCAATGCAATAGTTAGTGAGCTCATTAACTCTTAAGGCATGGATATTGTTATGCTTCTGAATTCATTTTAAGCTGTAGGTTTATCATGAGCAATGAAACAAAACTCTATCTTAATGAGATAATGATTATATAGAGACAAAACTCAATCCAAAATAGGAATTTAACACAAAAACTGTTGGATTGGAGTTTAATTCTAGGAGTTCCAATAATGTTGTAATGGACAACTCTGATTATGATAATATGCCTGGGAGTGTATTTATTTCTTGAACTCGATTGTACCTCTTCGCTCAAATGCTAATTGCAAGTATTATCTAAAAAATATTTTTATAGGCAAATAATAACCAAGGAACATCCATCCTTAAAGATAATTTTCTTTTTATTTATTTCTCGGAAAAAAATAGTTGCTAAAATCTGCTTTAAGCATATTCAATTTCTTTGCACTCTTGTGTTTTAAAAATCTTAAGCGAAAATCATCAAATATAAGCTTTCCATGAATTCAGACTATTTAATTAATTAAATATTAATTTTAGTACTGTATTTTTATGTTAAAAGATATTTTAAATCTATAATTTAAAGCCATGCTGAAAAAACTATTGTCAGAATTTTAAATTAAAAAAAAAATTTTCCAGTTTTTTGGGTATTTAAAATTTAAAATTAAAAAGTCATCAAAATGTCTAGCGCATGAATAATTATTTATATTCTTTTTAGAATTAGTCTTACTTGATGAATATAAATGAATACAGTATAAAATATCTATTTAAAAAATTATAATGGAAACAGGGGCATTTTTGTTCTGTTATTTTTGCTCTTCTGTTGATATTATATTGGAAATAAATGGAGATTGATTACCGAAATTCAATTGAAATTATATTAAATGATTTGGTATAGTGATTTAAAAACTTACTTTCATATAACGTCCAAAATATTTTATTTTTCTCTATCAATATAATTAAATTTTATAGAACATTTTACAATAAACTATTTGATAACTATTCAAATTTTAATTAAACAACAATATTCTTTTACACGTATTAAGGTTTCAATAAGGAAAATCAGTAAGTAATTATTGAAAACTTACTTTTTGATTTTATACACAAATTATTAATTAAATTTTATATGGCAATTACTGAATTATTTTTTCTAAAAAGTATTAGCTGTGTTTTTAGATATTTTTTAACAAATTAATAATCTTTTAATTAGAAATATTTAAATTATAATTTAACTATTAAAATGCGAATTCTTTTAACAATTAAAAAATGAAAGTTGAATAAAATTGATATCAAGAAATCACACAAAATTACATTTCATTATATTTATATATGTTTTCTTTTTAAGTTAAGCAATACGATTTAAGTATTTAAAGAATATGTAGGAAACTTTCTGTCCATTAGGAACTCATTAAAATCTACACTCATTTAAAAGGAAAACATCAGTATATTATTACATTAGAAGGAATAATGAAATATATTTGGCGGGAGCTCTTGAGTAATTAACCCATTTGCTGCAACAAAGCCGGAAACTCCTACTCATTTCATCGTTACCCGGTGTGCACCTGTGAACCAAGTCACGGAGGTACGAGTAGCATCAACCACGCCACACTACCACAAACCCGTGTATAGGGCGGGTTCCATCATCTGAGGAAAGGACAAGAAACTCAGAGAGAGAGTACATCTATGGCTGAACTGGGATTCGAACCCAGGTCCTCCCCATCCGTAGTCAGGTTACCACCAGAGAGGGTGGGCTGCAAAATAATGAAATATTCATTGAAAAATTTTATTTTTTTCATGAAAGACAACTAGATCATACTTTTTATTACTTCTTCATGAGTTGAATAGTAATTGTTTTAAGTACAAATTGAATCGTATTTTATCTCAATAATCATTTATAAAAATATTTTCGTAATTTTTCATTTTGTGAAATAGACAAGAATGTCTTAGTAGTGTGATCAAGGACAATATGATACCCTTTCTGGCAGCAGAATGCCTTGGGATACATTGCTTGATCGTCCGGTGTTTGCATTACTAAAACTCATAACCGCAACCGTAGCATTTCAGATGTTTTTAGCTTTATATAAATGTTTCTTCTTCGAAACACTGTTAACGTATGTTTTGGTTTAATTAACCATCTTGTGTAAAATTGATAAACCAAACTGTTAAGATATATTTTAGCTGAATAACCTATCTTTATGTTGTCAATACTGTCCAATTTTCCTTAAAATAAAGCATGCTAATTTATTTTATGATAAACAAGCTCTCTTGATCTATCACCAATTTAAATCGCCAAGTTAATGGGTGTCGAGTATGCCACCATTGACCAACCACTATGGTGATGAATTGGAATAGCGTTGAAGCAAAAAAGGCTTTCTTATAAGTGTAATGCCCATGTGGCATGGCCAGGCATAATACTGTGCAAGTATGTCTTGCTGATAAGTTTTTGTCAGAAGTGTCTGTTATTGCTGAATTTTAATGAGTTGTACACCTTATTTCCTAATTATTGAACGACTTATTCTTCCATTATCATGTACTTAACCAGTAAAAATTATATTGTTATTTGCATTCCTTGTAGAAATTTTAATGTTCAAAATTCTTTACGCAAATTCTATTTAAGAAACTATATATGAAATAAAAATTGATCAGTTTTAATGAAATTTTGAATGAAAGCATTTTGGCCGAATTTTTAATGAGAATCTATAAATCGTAAAAGAATCTATAAATTCAAAAATTTATTTTTAATACCAATTATTTATTTATTTATTTTTTTAGAAAATATATTTAAAATGAAAAATACTTCATTAAACATGGCTTGTTAGAGTATATAACTTTATACAATAGAGGTATTTAAATCTTTGAGGTATTGAAATACGTTCCTTTATTTTCCTCCAACTAATTTAAATGCAAGAAATAGAAAATCCATCATAATTTTGAAAAATAAAATTAAAGTTACTTAACGGTTTATACTAAATTGAAAATTTTATAGATTTATACCGATGAATAGTATAAAGTAAAATGATATACTAATAAATTCTGATAAAAAAAAGAGGATAATAATTTTATGTGGAATAAAGTTTGACCGTATTTTAATCTTTTTATTGACATTTATAGCACTTTTTATAGCAAGGGCTTCATAAAAATTGACAAGAAAAGTTAAGAGCAATTTGTTCCATACTTTATCAGTTAATTTAGGTAAACATTTGGATTTTAAATATCGTCTGACCCATAGAACATTCGGTCTAACGATGCAAGATTATTTTCTAGGTAATTAGGCAATGTTCCGTTCACTCCCCACTCCTCCCTGTCCTGTTCGTTAATCTCGTCTTGGTTGACGATTCCCGTGAAATAAGTTAGCAAGAAAAACAGTAAACTAGCACAACTTAACGAAACTAACCGAACCGTATAAAATCCGTAAATTTTCAACTCAGGGATCCCTAAAACTCGGAACGCTCGTTTGCGAATGAAGGGCACCCCCTGAAAGCCATACCTCTCTCCCTTAGCAAGCTCAATTTAAATTTCCGCTTTAAAAACTCTGGGCGGCAAATGAGCGAGATTGATATGTCGTCGCCCCTCTGCGCCCCACTCTTTCTCTCTCTACCGGGGCGTTAGGGCGTGAAGTCAAAGATAGCAGGGGCTGCCTTTTACTTGAGGAAGGAGAGAGAGAAACCGATAGAATTGGTTTGGGGGAGTTTAGCGTGAAGACTAAATTCTCTTTTATTCGACGTCCCCGAGTGATATCTAGTGGAATGGCACCTCAACAGTTTCGATGAGCTAGGTTGCTATTTTTGGCCGCACAGCGCGCTTTTTTTCTCTCGCGAGTGTTTAGAAGAGAAGAAGTGGAAAACTTCTGAGATGCGTGTGATCCTGGCCTCAGGGGCAGTAAAACTGAAAAATACTTCTAGATTTTTTTTTATTTCTTTGCATTTAGAGTACGTAAAAATTAGAAAAATCAAAAAGTTCCACCTAAACTTTTGGTTACAAAATATTCAAAATGAAAAAACTCTCTAATCAAATTGACAAACAAATTCGTGTAAAAAGTTATGATATAAAGTTTTCATAAACTTAAGCTGATAATTTTTTTTAAATTTTAAGATTATAAATAACATATTTTGAAATGACTAAATATTTATTCATTTTTTTAAGAAAATTTTTTCTTCACAATGAAATTGTTCTATATTCCATTTTTAAAACTTCAAAAAACTTATGTTTCTCAATATCCTTTTAATATTATGACATTTTTGTATTAGTTTACTCAAAAGATGCATATACAATTCAAATATAAATTAAAATAAAAATATTAAGAGTTTTATATTTTGAATTAGTTTTCATTTAATTTATCGTTTTTTTTTAATCTAAAGGCTTAAATTAACTATCTATATTCATATTAATTTATAATTCTTTAACTTTTGCTATATATTAAAGAAGCAAAATTTTCTATGAATCTTATTTTATAAGCTCCATTAATGTTTCAAAGTTTATTTTAGTTTTCTTTAAAACTTATAAAACATTTACTCTAGCTATTTTCACTTATTGTGTGGAAATTCATTTAATTTTACTAAATAACTTCGATTTGGATAATTTTTCCAGATATAATCTTATTAGATGATAAAATATAATATACATGTAATGTGTGTATATTATCTGATGGTAAATTATATAATGGTTCAGTTTCAATGGGAAATTACTTCTGAAAAAAGAAAAAACATTTTTATAAATGATTTCCCGTTTAATTTTAGCTGTATAAAATGTCCACAAAGGCTTTCGAATCATTAAAATGGTGAACTTTGTGTGTTTCCATACCAATTCTTTTATTTTAAGCAAATACAATGAAAATAAAAATACATGAAAAATAGCTTGTCAAATAAATGTAATGTGCAAATGAATTCACATTTCAATACATTAAGGTACTAAAATCTACTCCTTTTTCTTTGCTTTCCATAAAGCCATTAAAATAAGGTTGAAATGAAAAAAAGTTGCTTGAAACATATCTTTCCGGCACTCAATGTTTCTAAATCATTGAAGCATATTCTTAGTATTATGCGCAATTAAAATATTCTATGTTATTTGGATTCCAGAATTTATGCCTTCTATACATCTCTTACACAATGCGCGTTCTGATAATTAAAACACATTCATCATTAAACGTTAATCTTTTAAATCAAATCATGTGAATGGATTTGTACTGTTGTATTGATGTACCAAATTTATACTTCTCATATTTTTTTGCTTGGTAAAATGTATTTTCAATAAAGTACTTTTGAAAACGGTTATTAACAAAATCACTATGTGATCATTTATATTACTGTGGCTAGTTATAAAACTCCTTTTTTAATGTACCCCAGTCACACAATTGAGCAATGGAGAAGAAGGGTTACATCTTTGCTTCCAAATGAACACCAATCAGAAGGAATGTTTGAGTGTTTACAAAGTTTCCTTTTTTGCAACTAGTTAATATGGCCAACTATTTATGAGAAGATAACCATGAAACCCAACCAACTATTGTGAGAAATTGGTAGGTTGGGTTTTATGGCGCAAGGTCCAATAAGGACAAGCTGCGCCAACTATTGCGAGAAGATAAAGTGGGAAAGCAACAACAGAATGGTGATAAATAAGCCTTGCAACAGACTAACTGTTGTGCATCTTAAGCTGTTGTAAAAACAATAATTCTTACAACAGCTTAAGTTGCTGATTATGTGATGTCAAACAATGTGCAGATTAACACATTCCGAATCACTTATGAGGACTCCCCAGAATCTACTTCCATCTTGATCTTCAGATACCAGCCACCAAGAAGGACTTGATTCCAGCTCACCTGAAACAGCTAGCCCTGGAGATTATTAATGAAATCCCCAATAATGTCATTAAGATCTATACTGACGGCAGTAGGCTGGGTGACTACATCAGTAGTGGAATCTATATTGAGAAACCAGGAGATAAGTTGTCCTTTTCCCTTCGCAACCTGACTTCTCATCAGTCTCCAAATGTGAGTTAATTGCAATTGAGCATGGCCTTGAAGATATTCTCTATGAAAAGGACTTCGGAGACCTATGGATCCATTCGGACAGTCGCTCTTCTCTACAACACCTCTACAGCTGGATCACTGTTGGAGATAAAGCAAGTATTTCCATTCTTCAGAAGATCAGGTTTATCTCTGAAGCCCACGATGTTCATTTTCAGTGGATCCCCTCACATGTCAACATATTTGGCAATGAGTGCCCAGATAGCTTGGTCAAAGAGGGCTGCAGCAACTTTAATTCATCTTCCTCAGCCCTTACTTATCTCGAACATCAATCTATTGTCAACGGTGACATTTCAAAAGCGTGGAAGATCCCTCCATGCCACCACTGGTATGCGGAGAAAGAGCCAGGCTCTTTCTTCAATCTTAAGTGATACAGAGCTTCACAAACTGCTATTTCAAGGTTAGAAACCAGCCACATTAAAAACCTTACTTTTATTGAGAATCGTAAGATTTATGCCATTTGCTCCAGATGTCATGCTCAGCCGGCTTCTGCCAAGCACATACTTGACTGCCTGAAGCTCTCAAGAGATGAGATTTACTCTTCCCCCTTTCTTGTCCTTGACAACCTTTGGGTCAGCGGTCTTTTGGAACTTGTCTGACATCGTCAGACAGCTGGTGGATTAGCTTCTTTGTATTCAACAGCTGATAATGCTTATGGCCCAAAACTACTTCGTATGTTTATCTATAAATATAAACGAGCTAAAATTGTACATATTTGTCGCAAAAAATATTAATACATAACTAAAAGACTAGCAATCTATGGTGCTCTAAGAAGAAAGAATAGTTTCCCCTTGCTTTTCGGCAACATCATTTCCCCTTAAATTCTTTTATAAATTCCTTTAATTTTTATTGATCTTAAGAAATCAAAAAGTAAACAATGTTTTGCAAAATTTTCTGGTGTTATAAGCAAATTATACATAAATCAATTGGCAAATGTTAATGTCCAAACTTCAATAGTAAATAATTTCCATATTACAATATATAAGCTATGAATATTACATTTTATTCCATTTTCTTTTATTTTATTTATTACGCCAAACATTTTTCATAAATTGTTCAAAGCATATTTTTCTATGCATAAAATTAACTACAAAAAATAGTTTTATGTTAAAGCATTCCATCTGATGGCTAATACAAGTATAGTTTGATAGCTTATACTTAATTCATATATCTATCAGACTACCTTCAGAAAGTTATAAAGCTGTTACATAATAACTTAATAGGAATTTAATTCTATTAGTTAAACTTTTTAACCGAGAAAATGCAATTAAAATTTGTACCCAAAAGTTGTAGGGAATTTTGTTAAGTTCAAGATGAAAGCTAGAAATTTATCTAAACTATTAAGAATTAATTTTAAAAAATTAAAAATTATCTATATGACAGTATTGTATCGTTTATATCACTTATTATGCACAAAAAATATGCAAAAACAGAAAGTTTACATTGTGTAAAATATATCTTTCAAACACAAAATTTCTGAAAAATAAAACCCGTTCTTACTCTTATGATGGTACAGAATAATTCTCATGATTATTCAGATGTCCAAAATTTCGGTGAACGCATTTTCTAAGGTAATTGAGCCGAGTCTGACAAATACCTTAAAAAATATTTTTGTACTCAAAGAGATATTTACACTGGTTACAAAAATTAAGGAAAAATCCCTAAAATAGCTTAAAGTCTATTAAAAAATAAGCCAATCTGAATATGTTGGTAAGCAAAATGAGATAAGCAATATGAAATTAAGCAAAATAGTGGCACTGGTGTCAGAAAACGTCATTCGCGAGAAGTATAAAAATGAATGTCTCAAATAAAGATGGCAATTGTTGCTGCGTGTCTGAGATTTGAAATCTGGTACTGTGAAATCGTAACAATGGCCTCCAGGCACCATTTGATCGAATAATTTCGATGGCGAGCTAATGGAAGTCTAGAGGCAAAACAAAGACAGAAGTGGCTAGATAATTTAATGTGAGTCCGTTTGTATTTCATAGACTTCGACAACAATTTTCTACCACGGAATCAGCATCCAGGAGGTTCAGTCAAGGACAGCCACATGTTACCAATATTTGCCATAATGAGCACGAAGGAATAGAATTGAAAATCCTACTGAACTCAGATAGTCTTTTGCTGCATTGGCATATAGATCATCCATGTCTCGAAGGCTTCACGAGCGTGGAGAGACGACAAGTCATATGCATGCCGCTCACTTCATTCCATAGGTGGGAAGGTTTGAAATGTGTAGGTCAATATGTCCACTGGATGCGTGTCCAATAAAGAATTGTTCTCTTTATGGATGAGTCCAGGTTTAGCCTCAAAGGTGATAATAAGCGCATTTTCATTTGGAGAGTATGTAGAACTCATTTTCATCCATCAAACATTCGTGAAATAGATGCATACGGATGCAGCAGCGTCTGTGTTTGGGGTGGTATGTTTTTGATTGGTTGCATAGATGCTTATCGTGAGCAGGTAACAAAGGAGCTCATACTGGGGCAAGCTTGATTACCAGACAATAAACCAATCGAGCATGTTTAGGACGCTATCGAATGACTTGTAGCTGCTATCAATTTCCCTCCTATGACCCTATCAACGATTTCAACAGCTTTGGAAGAGCAATGGCTCGCAGTTCATACACAATTGTTGTTGTTGTTTCTCGTGACACTTGGCAACGCCAAGCCCACCCGTCAGAGACCAGGCGAATGAAGTCAGAGAGAGCGCCTTCCGTTTTTGAATAGAACACCCTCATAAGAAGGTGGGAGTTAGGTGGAAGTACGACTTTTGGCTCATAGATGGCAGCAAAATCTGAATCTTCCAATGTAGGGATTGAAACCAGTAAAGACCCAAAGCCTGGCTCCAACCACCCCCAGAGGTATTAATTTGTAATGGGAACATGGAGGACATTGCGACCAGACATATTTTACATGCCCCAGTCGCTATTAGTGAACACGACGAATCTTCCACTAAGCCGGGATTCGAACTCACCACCTTTTGGTAGTGAGAACGACTCCCTAACCAACCAGGCCACCACAGCCCTCATATACAATTAATAATAATTGAGAGCATCCACATTGCTGATTATGCTGTATTACTTTTCGGAGGGATCATACCCCATATTAAAGGTACTTTCCCTATATCAATCTTACACCTTCCATCTCTTCATTTTATACTTATGCTAATTTTTTGTGACATCATAATTGTCTGGTGATTTCCTTTTCGCTATTTTGTACCTTTCTATGTGTTGTATAATGTGTATAAGTTAAGTTTCATAAAATTCCATGCGCAAATTTTTGCGATGTCGTTCTTTTTGTTAAATTCAAATAAAAAATTTCTTAAAAATATTTGAAATTTGGTCAGAGTTAATCAATTTGGAATAATCTTTTTTAGAATTAAAATTTTAATCGAAAGAATATTGTAATTGTTCCTATTTTATGCATTTCTGCTAAGTAAAAATGAAGATTTTGAAGACATTACAGAATAAATTTTATACAAGCAATAATCCTAATAATCTATTTTAAATATGTTGCTCATGTTTGCCCAATCAGATCAAATATTTTAATAAAATGAGGGCTTATATTCCTGATGATTCAATTACTTTTAGAAAAAATCTTTACAAGTATTATTTTTTTTTTTTTATGTTATACTAAGAACACTTTTTACAACAATAATTTTGTTAAGCTAAGAAAAGAGAAAAGTTAAGCTAAGAAAAGAAAATATTTTCTTTGAATTATAAGCAATATTCTTATAGTTACAATATAAGTTACACGGTATATTATTATTGTAAGCATTTTTGCTTAATTTTTCTAAACATAATATGAAAATTAAGCATTCGTTGGTGATAATTTGTTATTCGGTTTTTTATTTATAGAACTAAATTGATTTTAAAAAAAAATACAAGTATAATTTTCCTCTTTATCAGAGAATTATTTATGCGTGTTATTAAAAATAAAACTATTGTATATATTGATAATAATAAATATTATTAAACACAAATTTATCGTAGGATAAATGCGATTATCGCATTGCATAAACAAAATAAATCTAATTAATTTTGTCGCCAGTCACACATCGGAATTGGCGACAATTTCCAGTATCATCATCAAGAAAAAGCCGGCAACCCGTCGCAGAAACTTTTCAATGGCCGCCCGGAGTCATCTTTGTTTCGTTAAGAAAATTCACACACGGGACACTGGGCATTTGGGACAAAGATTGCGGGATCCCTTTCCCATAATCATTCCTGAAAGTTCCGCTCCTTGATATTCTTGGAAAATTTTGTTTTCCAGAACTTGGATCGTTACGATTCTATCTGAAGTATTTGAATCACCACGGCGAAAATTATTTTTTCTCCTCTTGCTTAATCTTTCTTTCAATCACAGTGTACGAAACATTTTTGAGGAAATACTGAAAACTGAGTACGGGTTTTCTTTAATTTGAAATTTCCTACTTCTGTAAAAATTAATTAAATAGAAAATTATTTTAAAAAATTAATAAACTGCTAAGAGAGAATGTGTAATTATGAGAATAATTTATGAAAAAGGTAATAAATTGTTTAATCAACATAAATTTTTATTTTAGATATTAAATGCTTATAACGAAAAAATAGTTTTTATGCAAAAAATTTCTACGAATTAAATTTTTTTAAAAGTTATTCATGATATATTTTTTAATTTTCTTTTTGTAAATTTATGCTAAATGTTTTATTTAAAATTACTCAAAATGCTGTTTTACAGTATAAATTTCGAGTGAAGCTGTCAATTATATATTGAACTTTCAAAACATAATTATTTTGAATTTATGTTTAGAATAAATCTATACTATTAACATTTACAGTATATTCCTGTATATAAAGTATTTTATAATGCTTCAATCAAATTAGAGTTCTTTAATTTTGTGTGTGAATGTTTTAAACTTAATCATATTTAAAATTTTCATTGAAGAACTGGTACACATCATAGTTTTCTTAGAGATAAATTTAATGAATATTAAGTTAAAAATAAACAATTATACAAACTTACTTTATATTATTTTAATAAAATCATTTTCCAAAACCTGTTTACAATAAAGCTATTTAAAAATTCAATTTTTTTATTGCAAATTTCTTCAATTGTCAACTGTTAAACTTTTTATTTACAATCTTGCCATTTCATTAATTTAAACGCAATTAAAATATATATGCAAAGTTTTCTAATTAATATGGAAATCACAATTCGTGATAAACTGAGTAAATTGATTAATAACTTGTCCTTTCATATAAAATAGATAAAATGTAAAATTTCAATAAGATAGAAAATGTGGAAAATAAATATTTTATTTCAAATTTAGTTTAATTTAATAAATAACAATAAAAATAGAGAGACTTTGGAACTTAGTTGCATTTTCTTCTTAATAATTCCTAAAATCATCTAGTAAAGATTTGTTGATTTTTAGTACTTAAGCATCCATATTAATAAATATTTATCTCGATAGTTTCAGATGATGTTTGATAGCTATCAGGGATCATTCTAATTTATTAACATGGCATCTTTCTAAATGGAAACTGTATATTAACTGCAAAAATGATTTCAAACTTTAATCCTTTTTTAAGCACTTTTACTTGCAGCTACTCTGTTTCAAACAATTAGGGAATATTGTGAATTCGGAATTAAAAAACTATTTACTAAACAAAATTTTAAAAAATTCAAATAGCTTGAAAAGGATAATTACGGAGGGTGAAATATTTGTCTGTTATTTCCGAGAAAAAGTCATAGGCTAGCAGTTTAGAAATGAGGACAGGTATTTAGATTTAACTGTCATCGCAATGAAAGCTTATTTATAATGACAGCATCTTTAATTGATTATTAGTATCAAAGTTCTGGATACAAATTCTTTGAAAATGAATCAGCCATGTGGGTTTGTATGCTTTTAGAGCTTTACTTTAGATTTAAAATTGATATTAGATACCATTATATTAGCTACAGAAAGTAGGCAAAGAAACATCTAAGAGATGATATGAGTAAAGCAATGAACTTTTTCTATGGATGCTTCGTGCTTCCATGAAAAGTACGTTGCTTTACTCCCCAAAACGATTACAACACTCCAAGAGGTAGATTCTTATCAGTAGAAAATCTGGTACTTTGAATAATCTAGTATTTATTTATAAAAACAACCAATTGATGCTCTGGAGCAATATATCTACAATTACTGAGTTTACCTGTACATTAACTGTAATGGAGAAGTAGAGATTCAGTGATAAATAAATGAGACCTCCAGACCTATTGTAATACTATATGTTGAATCAATCACTTATCAATTCTTTTCATGAATGATATTGCATGTTGTTGTTTCTGATCTCGGGACCGTCTAGCAGAATTATACGATCCCCATTATATTGCATAGACGTATCATGCTTAGTAAGTAGGCATTTTCCTTTTCAAAGAAAGAATAATTCAAGTAGACTAGACAATATATTCAGATATGGTCCGGAAAGAACATATATAGACTATTCTAAAGTAAAAGGGTTGTTAGTAGCAGTCAATCATCTCCTCCAGAAAAAATTCAGCAATTGGGCAGCATTCTTTTACAGGAGAGTGTGAAATTCATCCAACCCATAATATAGGTATACATCATATATCAGTCACTCCAATATTTTTAGTTAAAAACAAATTAAAATATTTTCTAATTGTTTTGTTGTTGTGTTCTTCTGCCAGCCAGACTGGCAATATGGGGTGCGCTTCTTCACTTTTCCAACTGAATCGTAATTTGGTGGGAATTCCGACTTCCTCAGTACACACATGCCATAGGTACCCGTTTATAAGGTAGGCAACCATTCACAACCCATTCATACAAGGAAAAGACAAAGAAAAGAGAGAGACGAAGAAAGTACACCTGTGACTGAACCGGGATTCGAATCCAGGACTTCCCCATGTACAGCCAGGCAAGCTGACCACCCTGGACAGGGTGGATAGCTCCTAATTGTTTTAAGAGGAATGTATAAAGAAATGAATTTACGGAAACAATTGGATTTGAGACAGCTATAAAATATCAAATATATGATAATTTTAAAAAATAATTAACAGATAAAATAAATCAAATTTGATCTGACATTCATTATAATCATACGCATTTTTGATTTTCGTTATTTAATTTCCCAAAATATATATTCTATATATCATTAATATGATCTCTATAATATGATATACATAATACTGCAATATTATAAATAATATGAATATTTTATTTTAAATGTATTGACTTCATTGTTATAGAAAAATGAATTATGATATTTATTAAAACAAAGTGGTTAGCATAATCATAATTTTTTTAATGTACTAGCTATCGATAAGAAGCATGTAATTTTAAAATATTAAAAATGTTTTTTAGGATATAACTGGAATTTTCATGATTATTTCTGAATTTTTTAATATCTAGAAGGTATGATATTTATCTAATAGAATTCAATGATGGAATGGCTGTTGCAAATAGTTTATGAGTAAATAGTAAACTTTAAATGATATGCAAAATCAGTCTCCGTTCAACAATTTTCGAATAAGCATTGACATTTAAAAGTAAGAAATACATTTATCAAGACATCATATTTCTTTGCAAAAGAAGGCCTGCACACAGAAAGTAAAAACTCCATCACAGGGATTAGATTTCTAGAAAGAGGGAAAAACACGGGACAGCAAACTAGAGTATCCTTCAAAACACCGTTCATTTTCCATAACAACTCAATTACGTTCCAAAAAAATATTGCTCTCCGATTCCCCGTAGCAAGGGAAAGGAAAACCGGAATGACAGAAATTGACGAGAATGGGAGAAAACAAGGAAAACGTAAACAAATTCAGGAGCATGCCAATGCATAACGAATTACTGTACAAAACTGGAAAAAAGTAACACTCGGAGTCGGGGACTTTGCAGGGTGGGATGGTAGGGACCTCACTCCGGGAAATTTCCTTTTTTCCTGAGACGTAAAGGGTGGAAGGGAACACAAAAAATAACATTTTTTAAGCAATGTATGCGAAACGCAAAGTTAATTTGAGAAAGCCGCCTTGGATGTTTAAGTGAACCAATTTACAAATAAAGAGCTTTCGCATTTTTTGGAGTGGTACAATCTCTTCTCTTAGTTTATTTTATTTATTCCATACGTTGGAAAAAGTTGTAATAGGAAGAAGAAAAAAAAAGGTAAAAAGAAGCGACTCTTTAAACAAAATGTGTCCATTACATTTGGAATAACGCACAAATATATACCTTGCAGGCTTTATTTTTCCTTAGGAGTGAGGCGCTGTTTTGCATGCAAAACGATCCTCGCTGAGAAGGGTAGGGGGTGTTCAAGAAGCAAAATGAATTTTGCATGAATTCCAAGTCCATCCAATAAGGAAGAGAACTTAAAGAGATTCCAGAGGAAATGCCTTTTCTTACAATCTATCTATCATGTTATATATTTACTGTAATTTTTCTTTCATGTATTTCTACTGGTAAGTTATGAAGCTCTCAAATAAAAAGTAGATTTTTAAGCGATGACTTCTCTTTCTATTTCCCCCACCCCCTCCAAAGAGAAGCTTTTTTTATTCAAAAGAAATGAATATTTTCTTAGGATTTGAAAAAAAAAAAAAATTGGGAAAAGGTAGATGGGGTTGGTACTCTTTAGAAAAGATTATCCAATTATTTAAGCTCGTCAAACAAAAGGAACATGCTTTCCTTTTGTTACTTATTTATATATATCTTTTCTGTTGAATCGTTACTGTCACGTGGCGACTGGGGGAGAGGTTATTTTTTTTATTATTGTTCTAATCCCGATATTTTATGCGAACATTTATTATTTAAATCGTTTTATAACACTTTGGAGATTTTCAGTAACAGACTCCGATGACAATACAATCTCCCTTGAGTTTTATCGTTAAGTTCGTTACGAACACTAAAGAGCGAATTGTTCGCTTTTCTTCTCAAGCAGTTCTAAAATGTTTCAGGTTGAATTGTTCTTTTCAGTCCATATTTTATTTTGGAAACGCGAATAAAATAAATAACAGTTCTGAAGTCATACATTACGAATCAACTTCTGCTTGCATCGGTATAATCCAATTTGGCAATTTTTACTTTAAGGCGCACACGATACAATTCGCAATAGTCTTCCTGATCTAATCATAATTTCAGTTTCTTCTAATGGTGATAAATTAATACTATATTTAAAAACATGCAGCAATATCTAAATGGATTGAACATGTCTAAATTTATGCGAAATAATGTTTAGGATATTTACAAAGTAAATAGTTTTTCAGGTTTGAAAATTCTCAGCTTTGTAAATGATCTGTAATGATTCTTTTTGTTGTAAATATAACAGAATCAAATACGCTCAAATAAAGTAAAATATATTTTTCGAAACTTATGCTAAATCTTCTATTGAAAAACAATACGCTAGAAAAATAAATTAAAATTGACAGTATAAATTGTAAACTTTGTATTTCCTTTTTCTATTATTTGCTTTACAGATTATTTCATAAAATATGATATAGTCTATTATATTAGAGATCGGAAAATATTTAGTCTTCTTAAATCTCTCTTTTGACTTTTTCATATGAATTTATACAAACAGTATATATTATTTTTCAAAATATATTTCCATTTCTTATTTGATAAATAGTGTTTTAGGGAAAACAGTTTATAAAAACTGGTAAGAAAGAAAATAAATACTGATAGTACAAATTGTAAATTATGAAATTTCTCTTTCGAATAATTTTTAATATAAGACTAAACAAATTATAAACACATCTTATGTGTGTCTATCAATATTCTTCTTTGCTTGTATATATATATATATATATATATATATATATATATATATATATATATTACTCTTTGGGCCAATGTATATAAAGGAATCAGGGCAATCCTGTTGTCCAACAGTTACTGGATTCAAATACGGAAATACGGGTCTTTGCACTACAAAGAGAGCGAGTCTACCTCTAAGCGATGTTGAATCACATGGATTAGATATTTGATATTACGAAGAGCAATTAGTAATACCGCTAAAGCTATTACATAATTTGAGTGCCTTGTGTTATATTCCATCGTGGTGGATAGTGGATAGATTCACATATCAAAAAACAGAAAATGACTAAACATTTCAACCTCTTAACAAGCTTATTTTGAAGTAATGTGGCAAGTGGAAAGGAAGTGTTCTTTAGAACAAGAAGCTACGGGTTCGCACCCAACCATTGGTGAACAATAGACATGGATGTTCCTCTGCATGCAAGTCTGTCGAGGTAGGTGCTCGTAGTTTCCTCATTTTTCTCCCTTGCAAAATGTAAATATCTATAAGAAGTACTTCCGCAGGACAATTTACGCGAAGGACATCAAATTGTCTAACAACATCCAAAGGTCATTAGGTTGCTCACTTGGTCGTGTCAAAGCACCCAATCTAATAGAAGTGTAACCTTAAACAGTATCGAAACATCCATCTTACACTTTCAGTTTTGGCTGTTGTCAAACTCGGAATCTTCTTCTCTAAAGAGAGCAATTATGATACTGTCATCTGGTTAGAGACCATTAATAAAATATTTAATAATGCGTGGTAAAAAAAATTAACAGCTGAAAATTGCTGTGACAGTTTTTGAAATCCATTGAGTACTAATATCAATTTCAATAATTGACCATACTTAAGGGCCTCAATGAAAATGGAATGGAATGTTTTGAAAAGCAGGAAAATACCAAAACATCCATCCCGACACACATACATGGACAAAATAAAATTTCTGCATGAACCTTGTATTGCTTAACAAAATCTAATGTTGGAGTCAAAATCTTCCATTCAGAATAGAGAGGTCCTATTTCAAGGCCAGAGTGAAAAGTGATAAGATACCGTCATCGCGTTTCGGATACCCTAACAGCCGGAAACAAAGAAAGCTTTAGAACAAGACGTTTCCTCGGTAGTGGGATCATAGTCACTTGTCCCAAGAAAGTAAACTCGGAAAGTTCTCAGGCTCTCATCTAGACAACTGTACTTGTAGAAAGCTGAAATGCAAAATCTTAACTCCCATTATTCAATATTAAAGAAGATCGAACAAGGAATATTTCGCCAAAAAGCATGATGCATTCACTAGCGATTTTAAGACATATTAAAAATCACTTTTTAGATCTTCAAAATCATATTTTGTATAGTTTACAGGTTCATGTGACTGATTGGATGCCAGCAACATTGAGTCCAACCTCAATATTCAATGGATCATCTTTTTTGATTTATGTTTTGACTTGAGATCAACGAAACACATTCCATGACCTACGCATTTAGAGCCGTCTTCATGAAACCCTTTTAAAACTGGATTGGTCTTGACACATTACGACAGAAAGTTTCGTTAAAAGTAACTTTATTGCAGCAAAAAAGCATTGTTTGTTCTGTTCCAACAAATGTTTCGTGGGAGATCTCTCGTTAATTTCTATTATAGCCTGAAGATGAGTTTGTTTTGGAATTCTGACGCTTATGTTTCATTACTTGCTTTCAACTAAATTTCCGCAAACTTGAGGACAAAATAATTATAGAAACTTATTTTACGCTTGTTATAAATGAAAATATTATTAAGGAAAATCTATCTATTCCGCTAGTGTTTTATGAAAAAACAGTTATTATATTTATTGAAAAAGTAACGAACCGATGATCCCTGTTTTGCAGTTTTTGGCATATCAGAAGCTTTCACTATAGAACTTGCTAAATTAAAAACTGGAATTAAAATAGAGATAATGAGTTCATAATATTGGGATTTAAGTGGAAATATATGTAATTATAAAATGAAAAATATTTAACTAGAAATGACCCCAATACAAGTTAACAGATGGATTCATTACCAATCTGAATATGTGACTCAAAGGTTGATTTATGTATTGATCAGAGCGTTTTCTAATGCAGTTTATGATTAAGACTTCTGTTACTCAGAATTCTCTACGATGAAGATTATGTCTTTAAATTCTCAGCAAAAAATTTGGTTAAATTTTTTTTCGTTTAAAAACAATTTTGACAAAGATGTACGTATGTGAGAAATTTGTGTAAATAAATTTTCACCCTTTATTGAAATTATATAATCAAATGAGTGATTTGTCTTAATTTGAAAAATGATAATTTTTCAAATAAACAAACATTTAAAACGTTTAATTTTTTATCTAAGAAATTATTACATATAATTAATTATGTATTATTTACAATTTTTTGACAATAAGAAGGAATTAGTTTTTACATAACTTACTAATGATACCGAATTAAACAATATGTAGTATGAGAAAAATCAAAAGTGATTTTTGCTGATATCTGTAAATTATTTAATTTTCTTTTCAACATCGTAACTGAACTATATAATTTGCTGATCAAACTATGTTGAAAATACTAAGTAGATTTTGATGTCAACATTTTTTTTTTTTGAAAAATATTAGGTTGGGGAAAAAGTTATCCATTAGTTTTTCGGTAGACGTCTGTAGTGATCGATATCTCGTGAGGTATCTATCAAACAATTTCAGATTTATGCTCGTTGGAAAGGTGACATTCGACACTAAAATATCCTCTTGCGGTTTTTTGCTTGATTAATTCAGTTACGAGTACAAGGTTTTAAAAATGGAAGACAACAAACAGAAAATTCGATACATTTTCGTTTTTCTCTTGTAACGGCGAAAAAGATAGCCGGGTGGCTAAAATTGTGAAAGGTGTTTATCGTCCTATATAAGACTGTAACAACCAGTTACGTACAATTTTTGTTTCGTCGATTCCGTTTGGGTATTTGGATGCTAAAGATGCACCTCGCATGGATACAACATCCTCGAGAATGTATATTAAATATCAAAAATTATCAAACTTAACAGTATGTCAGCAGTCGTAGCTTCGCACAAGACCTAAAAATCTACATGAAATCTGTTCTAAACCTTTTTACAAAGCGACTGAAAGAAGTTACAAAAAGTTCACGTAAAAATAATGGATTTCTTTTTCCCCAAACTAATATATTTTGAATACCTTGTGTTATATTCTATCGTGGTGGATAGTGGATACATTCACATATCAAAAAACAGAAGACCAGGAACATTTCAAGATCTTACCAAGCTTATTTTGGAGTAATGTGGCAAGTGGAAGGGAATTGTTCTTTAGAACAAAAAAATCCGAGTTCGCACCCAACCATTGGTGAACAATGGAAATGAATGTTCTTCTGCATGCGTGTCTGTCGAATTAGGTGCTCGTAATTTCCTGATTTTTCTCGCTTGGAATATGTGAGTATTTATAAGAAGTGCTTCCGGAGGACAATTTATGTGAAGGACATGAAATTGTCTAACAACATCCCAAGGTCATTAGGTTGCTCACTAAGTGGTGTCAAAACACCCAATCTGATAGAAGTGTAAGCTTAAGCAGTATCGAAACATCCATCTCACTCTTTCAGTTCTGGCTGTTGTCAAACTCGGTATCTTCCACTTTGAATAGAGCAGTTATAATATTGTGATCTGGTTAGACCATCAATGAAATATTTAATAATATGGAGTAGAAAAATTAACAGCTATAAATTGCTGTGAAAGTTTTTGAGATCCATTGAGTACTAATATCGATTTCAATAATAATTGACCATATTTAAGGTCCTCAATGAAAATGGAATGTAATGTTTTGAAAACTAAGAAAATACCAAAACACTCATCCCGACACACATACACGGGGAAAATAAAATCCTTGTATGAGCCTTGTATTGCTTAACAAAGTCTAGTCTTAACGCCAAAATCTTCCACTCAGAATAGAGAGGTTCTATTTCCAGGCCAGAATGAAAAGTGATAAGATACCGTCATCGCGTTTCGGATACACTAACAGCCGGAAACAAAGAAAGCTTTAGAACAAGACGTTTCCTCGGTAGTGGGATCGTAGTCACTTGTCGCAAGAAAGTAAATTCGGAAAACTTTCAAGCTCTTATCTAGACAACTGTACTTGTAGAAAGCTGAAACGCAAAGTCTAAACTCCCATTATTCAATATTGATGAAGATCGAACTAGGAATATTTCGCCAAAAAGCATGATGCATTCGCTAGCGATGTTAAGGCATCTCAAAATCACTTTTTAGATCTTCCAAGTCATATTTTGCGTAGTTTGCAGGTCCATATGACTGAGTACCTAACTGGATGCCAGCAACATTGAGTCCAACCTCAATATTCAATAGATCACCTTTTTTGATTTATGTTTTTACTTGAGATCAATGAAAAACATTTCATGACCTACACATTTAGAGCCGTCTTCATGAAACCATTTTAAAATTTGAGTTGGTCTTGACACCTTATCACAGAAAGTTTTGTTAAAAGTAACTTTCGTTGCAACTAAAAAGCATTGTTTATTCTGTTTTACCGAATTTTTCGCTGCCAGTATCTCTCGTTAGTTGCTATTATAGCCTGAAGATGAGTTTGTTTTGGAATTTTGACGCTTATGTTTCATTATTTGCTTTCAACAAAATTTCCGCAAACTTGAGGATAAAATAATTATGGACACTTATTTTACGCTTGTTATAAATAGAAATACTTTAGCAATTTTAAGGAAAATGTATCTAATCTCTTAGCGTTTTAGGAAAAAATACTTATCATTTATTGAAAAAGTATCGAACCCGATGATCCCTGTTTTTCAAAGTTAAAGTTTTTGGCATATCAGAAGCTTCTTTCATTATAGAACTTACTAAATGAAAAACTGGAGTTAAAATAGATAATGAGTTCATAATATTGGTATTTAAGTGGAAATATATGTAATTATAATATTAAAAATATTTAAATAGAAATGGCCCCAATACATGTTAACAGAAATACTCATTACCAATCTGAATATGTGTCTCAAGGGTTGATTTATGTATTGATCAGAGCTTTTTCTAATGCAGTTATGATTAAGACTTCTGTAAATCGGAATTCTCTATGATGAAGATTATGTACTTAAATTCTTATAAAAAAATTCGGTTAAATTTTTTCAATTAATAACAATTTTGTCAAAGATGTATGTGAGAAATTAGTGTAAATAGATTTTCACCCTTTATTGAAATTATATAATCAAATGAGTGATTTGTCTTAATTTGAAAAATGATAATTTTTCAATTAAACAAACATTTAAAAAGTTTAATTTTTTTATTTAATTAATTTTTTGAAAAGTTTAATTTAATTTTTTAAAAAGTTTAACAAATTATTACAAATAATTAATTATGTATTATTTACAATTTTTTGACACTATGAAGGAATTAGTTTTTCAATAAAATCCTAATGATACCGGATTAAACAACATGTAGTATGAGAAAAATCAAAAGTGATTTTTGCTGATATCTGTAAATTATTTAATTTTTTTATTCACATCGTAGCTGAACTATATAATTTGTTGATCAAACTATGTTGAAAATATTAAATAGTTTTTGATGTCAACTTTTTTTTTTTTTTTTTTTAAATATTAACTAAAATATACTACTTTCATTCTAAAATGAAATAATTTTATCCTATGTGTTATTTATTTCTCGAGAAATGATTAGTTTACGTTTTGCAAACTTATGGGTCTGTAAGTAGTAATTTTATTGATTTTTGATATGAATTATTTTAATTTCTTTATGCTTGTTTGATCTGCTATGAAATTTTGTTTCGGTAATTATATATTGTATTATGCTTAAGAGATCATCATTTAAAAATGCTTTCTTAGAACGTTTTAAGCGTAAATGTTTTTAGTTTGGAAAAGACATTTATATTTCTGGTTACGCCCACACCACTTAAGCACAGACAAAAAATAAATACAACATTCACTTTTTAAGTGATTATCGATAATGCTCCTCAAAATGGCAAAAAGGATAGTGAAAAAAAAACTTCCAAGTGTCCCTGAAATATAAAAACAAATATTTAAAATTCTAGAATACGGAATTACTTTCACTAAAGAAAGAATCAAAACAATCCAAGGAACATTTGTGTGATGGGGGTAGGGGTGTTGTTTGCTGAATGTACAAAGCGAAAAGAGGAAACGATAAAAAAAAAAAGGGTAAGACTTGAAATGCCCGTTTAAGGCAGAAGCTCAACTCTTCTAAAAAGAGGCGGCATTTTCGTTTGTGGGAGAAGTTGAATCGGGGTAAGGACGAGGGGGTGAGATGAGGCATTCGAGAAGGAAAATGCCTCTTCTGTTTTCGTAAAACGGGGGTGCATCAGTTTAAATTTGCCAATTCCGAATACATTAGGCTTAATTTGTCTCGGCTGTAGAAGAGCATGCTGTCAGAACCTGCTGGTTCCATAAGACACGAAGCTGTCTCGTCTCATCTGGGACACTGTTCCTCATCCCTCACCAGACCCTCCCTCCCACCTCGCTGCAGTTAACTGATGGCTTTTTAATGCCACCTGCACAGGGGCTAAGCGCCCCCTCCCTATCCCATACCCGCCCCGGCGTTGCTGTCATCCGCACGCAAAGCATCTAAGACCTCTTTTACCCGGCCCTTTTCGAGGCAAAAGATGGCTTTGGATATGGCCATGGGGGTTACAGGGAAACCCCCGTTTTAAAACAATTTTTGAATTTCCGTTAGTTTTTTACGCCAAGACATCGCCAAAGATATTTGGTGAATTTGAAGTTTTCATAATATAACACTAAAAACTGTTAAATATAAAATTATTAATAATTTACAATTATATTAGTTTGGGGAAAAAGAAATCCATTATTTTACGTGAACTTTTTGTAACTTCTTTCATATTCGCTTTGTAGAAAGATTTAAAACAGTTTTCATGTAGATTTTTAGGTCTTGTGCGAAGCTACGACTGCTGACATGCTGTCAAGTTTGATAATTTTTGATATTTTATAGACATTCTCGACGATGTTGTATCCATGCGAGGTGCATCTTTAGCATCCAAATACCCAAACGGAATCGACGAAACAAAAATTGTACGTAACTGGTTGTCACAGTCTTATATAGGACGATAAACACCTTTTACAATTTAAGCCATCCGGCTATCTCTTTCACCGTTATAAGAGAAAAACGAAAATGTATCGAATTTTCTGTTTGTTGTCTTCCATTTTTGAAACCTTGTACTCGTAACTGAATGAATCAAACAAAAAACCGCAAGAGGATATTTTAGTGTCAAATGTCGCCTTTCCAACGAGCATAAATCTGAAATTGTTTGATAGATACCTCACGAGATAACGATCACTACAGACGTCTACCGAAAAAATAAGGGATAACTTTTTCCCCAACCTAATATTTAACTAAACATAAAATGGATTAATTAAAATTATAACAGAATAATTAATAAAGAACAACATTTCTCACTCAGCTTCACTTAATTTTTATATTTATTTTCACGAGGGATTTGTAAACTTGTCTTGAATAGCAAACAAATATAAATATAAAATCAGATAAAAATCTATAATTTTCTCAAAAAAGTAAAACCAGAATTAAATTTTAATATTTAACAATATGAATTACATATAATATTTCAGAAATTACACTACCAATTAATATTTTTACCTCTACAAAACTTCCATTAAAGAAGTTTTATTATGGAACATTTCTTAGTAAAAGATTGAGGAAAAGCAGTAATTTGCTGTTTTTCAGACTTTGTTTCTGTTGTTTTGAAACATAGTTTTTTCATGAAATGGAAATCCTAAATGTAAAACATCAGCTTCTACACATTGTCTGATTGTATATTATTTTATTAAGTACTATCGAGGTCAAAGATGATATACTCACTGGTTGTCTCACTAGGTACTTTCAATCTTTATAGTGTGGCCGTACTTTAATCTTTATTGTGTGGAAAAAGAGTCATAACAACTGGTCATTATAATTATAATAATAAAAGCAGACAGTTGGTTTCTTCAAATGAAGGGAGAATATTTAATTTTATATAGATTTAAAACCACTATAAGCACTTACGAAGCTAACGCTCTAAAGTTTTCTACTAACAAAACTATCCAACTAATGCCTTCATTTAGGTTTTCTTCAATTAAGCCTAAAATGCTTTGTCAACCTATGAACTCATCAAGAGCAGTAAGTAAATCAGAATTTATGGATGAAGTGATTCTGAATCTTTATAAATATGTATATTTGAGGAGGGAAGATAACCTAAGAGTTACTTAATTTATGATTAGAGTGTTAACAATTCAGATACTAACTTGGATATTATTTCTTTAGATATATATGAAAAATATATCTTCTAGTTATTCTTCTATCAATACAAATTTATCAGTTGCCACTACAGATAAACTGGCCCTGCTGTCATTATCAACATAAATTTAGTTTGTTTTAATATCTTTACTAAATAAATAGTGAAAAGTTGTGAAAGATAAAATTTGTGTATTATCCTGTGAATATTTTACTTTGTAATTTTCCACAAAACATAACCTTACTCAGAAGTTTTAAAGTAACTTAAATTAATAAATAATTTAAATTTTTCCAAAAAGGTATAGTTACAATTGCGTCCGCCAATGATAAAATTCTATTGTCGCCAATAAGAGCGATAGACGCCAGATTTATTACTTCCTAACTGTAATGGTAATTTAATGGGGCATCTTCTTGGATGCGGCTTACGTCAAAATTAAATTTTCATTTCTTCTCATGGTAGGGTATTTGAGAGAGTTTTGAAAGCGAGAAGAGAAACACTTTTGTTACATCCTACTTTCAGTTTGTATAGGGATGGAACAGAAAGAAGAGGATATATGTTCCAATAAATCCAGGAGATCTAAATCTCTTTTTTCTTATTTTATTTCGGTCAGTCGTATTAAAATTTGTTTCATCTGTTTTTCACTTTCAATCTTAGAAATTCTGTTTTAAAAGTATCGAATCGAAGTAAGAAAGAATTTGTTGCAAAGATTGTTTGCATTTAGAATGTTTATTGATTGTTGATTTATCTTTTATGTTTGATTCTTTTTATTTCCTTTCTGTATAGAGAAAGTTACAGTTACAGAAAACTAGAAAAATATTTTTTATTTAAGTGGTTTTGGGAATAAATCACAGTAAAAGAAATAAACTCCAATTATCTTAATTTGTTCTAATAAAAGAAAATAAATGTAAACATGAAATACAGCAAATAGAAATCTTCATACGTTAAAAAAATAATATTTTACAATATTAAGAATAAATAGTGAAATATTTAACAATGAGATTTAAATGTGAATACATTAAATTAATATGAAACATGCATAATACAACCTAAATGTAAAACATTTATCATATGATGTTAGAAACATTTGTGCAATAAAATAATTGTCAAACAACTTCAATGATTCTAAAATATTTATTTCATTGTACATTTAATTTTTATCAAATTGAAATTCTCTATCTAATACCGAAGCATGTTTGATTACTTAGATCTGAAATTTAATTTGATGACTAAAAATATATTTGTATTTAGTTGCATTAGGAAAATTGAAATAGCTCCAATGATTTTAAGTTTCACTGTGGATGATATAAATCATAAATGTATGAAACATCAGCTATCGTAATTATTTTTGAAGTTTTCATGATTCATATATTGAAAATTTGTCAAACTGACCATTGAAATTCAAGATTGGTTGGCGTAGAAGATTACAGAAAGCTGTGTGCTTACCCAATATATTAATTATCTGTATTTAATCTTATCAACTCATATTTAGCTTTGATATCATTTAATCTATAAACATTTTATATAAACTAGCAATAACTTGTACTGCGCATATTTTTACGCATGTCCTTGATATACAAATGCTATGAGAAACGTTGTTCAATAAACATTGTTATAACTTAGTTGCCAAAAAAATTAAATATGATTGGTATTTCAAAAAATTTTAATTTTATTTCAAGATCTTAAACTATCATAAATCCCTTACCATTGAGAATAAATAAATTCGAGGATTAATTAATATAATCATTAAGAATTATTTGCAACTATATTTATTTGGAAATTTTATGTTTTTATATGTGTTTCTGATTGATAATAACTGTTAGTTATCATGGTAGTTTAACTTAATAGTTTTTTTTATTCAAGAAGAATTTAAAACTTTTAAGACTGTGCGATTTTTTATTTCCAAATAAAATTTGGAAAATGATATACGCATAAGATCAAACGAAATTATATCAAATTTGTCTTTTTAACTTTAGATTTGCAGCCTGGTGGCTTAGTGGTAGCGTTTCACTTTCCCAAGGCATTGGTCTGAGGTTATATCCTCAGGTGGGGTAAGACCATCTCAGTCTTTCATCCTTTCAGTGGGTTGACAAAAGTGAGTACCAATCATGCTTGGAAACTAAACTCTGGAGTTTCTCGTGAAGCTGAACCCCTAGTTGAAATGTATACCTCAGAATCCAAGCTCAAGAAAACAGGTATTTGTACTGTAGTCTTGCCCCCCCCCCCTTCCCAATGATGGGCTGTCGTTCCACAGGGCTTAGTTTAGCTTAGCTTTACTCCTGATTATTGTATTAATATTAAATTCTAAATATGAATGACGGAAAAATGTAAAATTTGAAAATCTTTGTATTTATAGATGCGTAGTTGGAGGAATATATTGGAAAGTTCATATATTGCAAAGTAATAATGAGAAAAGGGGTCTATTTATGGAAACTTTTTATATTTTCAGATATATCAGAATGCTTAATAATTAGCTTTATTTTCTATTTATTTCACCTTTTTTATCTTAAAAAAAGGCGTAATAATTATAATTGATTGAAATATTTTTCAACCGTAACAAACGATGCCAAAATTAAAAAATTGCACTGCTAAATGAATCCAGTTATGTTCTTCATCCAATGTGATGTACACGGCAGGACACCTTGTATGCAACATCCTGAAGGAAACATATAAACCATGTAAAAATTGTACCATGCGCTTATGTTGATGAGAGCCGCAAATCATTAGTATTGTAGCAATATGCACATCACAGGTGCATATTGCTACAACTGTAGTGAAACCTGCAAATCCTTCATAAAGAGCGAAGAAATTATCAATTTTAAAAAAAGGTATTTTTAAGCGTCTTTCCAACGTCGAAAAAAATTCTTGTTTTACGAAAAATTTCTGAGTTATACCGAGGAAAAATAGTAGCGTTTAGAGATTGTGGATTCTTCTTCTTTGAAATTGGTGATACCATTGGACGAAACGAAGCAACTGTGATACAGATTTGTAGCTGCTGAAAGTATACAGCACTGATCGCATACCCCTCGTTACACTATTGCACGTGATAAAAAGCCTATTGTGCACATAACAGTGATGGATCACTCAGCTTCATCACAAATCATAGCACAACACCAAATTCAGTTTGTTACGAATCATTTTGTGTCTATTCGTACCTTTCGATGAGTCGGCTGAGGCACGTTAAATAGGTCATGGTCGAAAAGTCCTTCAAGTAAAATGGGGCAGTTAGGTCCAGTATTGGGGGTCCTCAGTTTGGTCACTGCATCTAAATTACGAAGACTCCCATACGGCTTCTTCCACTTAACTGGTAGCCCAGCTCTGAGCGAGGTATAAGGAAGTATGCTGGTCCAATAATGACAACCATTCTATATCGTTTGCAGCTCAGTAGAATGTCACCAAAGTGTCCATTGCTTCTCTTATCCTTGTCTCAAACCCACAGGTGTTTGAGCTGCCAACGGCCAAGGGTGAAAGACATGAATAACAGAACGATGATGTCCTTACTGACGAATCTTGTTTCTAACTGCAACACCATGACAGTAGGATTCGATTTTAGAGGCACCATGATGAAAGACTCCTGAAATACTGTAATGCATCGCCACATTTGTCTTGGACCTTGGTATCATAGTTTGAGATGTTAATGGATTACTTCCCGTATCCCTCTAGAACATATTGCCTGCATACTAAACACCCAACGATGGTTCTATGAGGTGTTGGAGTCCCTAGTTCTCACATACATTCAGTCTTTGCTATCAGCCCTATTCCAACAGAATAATGTGTGACCACACGTAGCACGCAATGTTAAAAAGTTTTTTATCCACCAGATTGAATTGTTTATTTGGCCTGCTTATTTTACCGATCTATTACTTATTAAAAATATGAGGTCCAAATTGGACACAAATTAGGTCGAAGTCAACCACCCGCTGCAACACCAGATCAATTTTGGCAGTTTGTAAAATATTCATGAACTGCTGTAATTTCAGAACACATCCACAGTTTTGAATCAGTTTCAATCATTGGATTTTTGTCTAAAGTGTTACCTGTCAAATTAAATTTGCTGTATTATCACTGTTCTTTTTTGGTGTTGCCAATAGTGTATTATCAACTAACTTAACGCATGAAATGTGTTTAAATAGAACATTCTTTTTATCTATGACTGTCAATAGATAGACTGTCAATGATTATTTAGATGTATCTGAAATCGGACCATGAAATTGAAATAATAACAACAAACTTTTAATCATAGCCCCATAAATCTTATATAAATAAATAAGAAAATCCTTTTCATAAAAAATAATACAAATAATGTATAAAATTTGATAGCATAAGATTCTTGCTACATTTGCTTAAATTGCACTAGATTAACTCAAAAGATGTAAGATGTAATGATTAAGTTTCAATATTAAATGTAATTTATTAATTGTAATTAATATCATTTACAAACATTAATAAATAAATAAATCTTTCTTTTGAAATATCTCTTTATCGTAAGTTTGTTTAATTATCTTCTTGAAAATTAGTTAACGAGTAGGTAGATCACTTACATTTTAAGAGGATTTCTTAATAACCGGATAAATTTATTAATTTGAGATATAAATAAGCAACTTTCTTCAACATTTCGATAAACTCCTTTAAGTATTTCCATAAAAATCTTTATGGAAGTAATACTTTTACAGAAAAGGAAAACATTTATTTAATTAGAATTAAAATATTTTCTTTCTACGAAAAACGAAAGTATATAATACTCGAGTTTCAAAATGCTGGATACTTATCATAGATAATTCTATTACTGTGTATTCTTTTTGAACGGATAAAAATAAGAATATTATTTGTAATTATAAGATTTAATTGTGAGAGAGATGCTTATAAGCCTTAGTTACATAATATGCAGCTTTGTATTTGAAGATAAATAACAAATAAATATACACTTCAAGTTCTAAATTTAATCTCAAAATAATATGATAAATCTCTTTTTTAAAAGATTTCTATATTTCCTATATATAAATTAGAAAATATTTTTCAAATAAATGTTTACATTATAAGTAATGAGAAGCTATTGAATAATTTAAAAAAATACAATATTTGCGTTTAAAAATTCAAATATCTTATTAAATAAAAACGGAGAAGTATAATATGTGACGGAAACTAATTCCAAATTAATGAGAATCCAGAGTCTAATAATCAAGCAACGAAATAAAACCGTGAAATTAAAGTATAAAAAAAAATTTCTAAAAATATGAAATTGTGAAATAATTAAAAAAAAAAGCCCAGGAATAAAATTATTCTGATCCGCAAACAAATACTCTTTCAAAGTCTCAATTATTTTAGTTTCTAAATCTCATTTGATTTTAGGAAATTTTTATTTCGTTTAAAAACTTTATTTCTGGTAATTGAAGACTTGATTAAAAGATAATGAAATGAATCAACCGGGAAGATTTTTAGAATTAATATTCTTTTTTCTTTTCTTACATTTTTTTATAATTTTTCCTCTTCACAAAACATTTAAATTCAATCACGATCAAAATCTAGTAAAGAAAGATGGAGGATTCAAAGTCAACAATTAATTTTCTAACTCGTTTGTAATTATAACCAAAAATAAAGATTGTTACCAAGATGGAGGCTGAAAGTAAAAGAAAAAAAAATAAAAATAAAAGAATCGCAATTAAATTTGTCGGATTGGGGGAAAAGGAAACCAGAAGCTATCATACGCAAACAGCGAATTCCAATAAAATTATTTTATTTTATTTATTCGTCGGCATTTATTTCCGCCATTTATGGTTTTATTTTATTGCTATCTTCACATTCCATAGCTGGTAGCGAAGCAGTGGAGAGTTTATGTATTTTAGATTGAAAATAAATTACTTTATAGAAATGGACATTCCAAAGGTTTATTCCACGTGTATTGGACAGGCTTCAGTGTTGCCAAGCAATTAAGAATAAAATAGAATTCATTTTACTAATGAAATGAGAGTTCGCATTTATTTTCTGGCAACATGTGGTAAGTGAAAGAAAAGAATGTCCTTAATATGAACCGTAAAGGAAAAAAAAAAAAAAAAGATCCATTCTGACATTCGAAATGAAAAATATCAATCACAATATCGTTTGATTTGATGGTATTAATTTCTTGTTCGTCAGTGGAGTCATCAAAAGTAAGAACTTTTAATTATCACTTCTGTATCTAATGTACCAGAAAGAATATGCTGAAGCATGAATTCTTGGGCTAAAACATTCTTTGTCAAATTAAGCTGATAAATTGTGAATAATTATTGTTATAATGTGTGAATGACATAAATTAAGAAAAAGCTGATGAGGTATGTATGGTATTCGAATGAGGAAAATTTCTAAAGAATTTCAGTAGGTTTCTTTATGCAACCAATGAATATTTTTGTGAACCCAATAATGAGATCCAATCAAAAAATGGTTATTGTATCATCCGCATAACAATTAAAAGCCCGTGAATGTTTTACTTATTTTTAAGCATAGAATGATGAAATGACGAAATAAACTTCCTTGTTTAGTCTTCAGTAATAAAAGTGCTTCGAGAATCGATTATGTAATAACTTTTACAATGGCAATATCACATTTTTAACATTTTAACTGATATTAGAATCTTTTTGATTTAAATGAATGCTTCTAAATTATTAAATAAATAGAAAATCAAGTGTATCTTAGTTTCTTTCCCTCTGCTTTGATTTTCAAGGGAATAAATTAGAGTTCGAGTTTGTTGCATTTATATGTAATCAATTATGATGATTCTCATAAATATTTATAATAAAGTATATGAACAATGATAAAATAAAAAAAAGAATAATAATATGTGATTGCAGTTAACAAGGAAAATATTTTTTCATTAGGGTTACCAACACATTTCAAATTGTGATTACAGAAAAATTATATGACTACAAATACGAAAAACAAACTAGAAAAACTAGACATAATAAGCATTTTAAGTGCATATTTAGCAAATTTGAATAATAATATATTTTCCATTATTTAATTTAAATAATACATTTCCCACTATGAAATTGTACATCGAAATATATTTTTTTCAAAACTTAAAATTCTACATGGCTTTTATAGCAGAAAATGTGGAGATTCTTGTGAATAGTACAGAAATTATAAATTATATAAATTATTATTGAATAACAGCTCTATTATTCGATAGATAATACATTTATTTGTATAAACAAATATTTGAGAAAAGCTTATAATGTATTAAATACCAATATTTTTTTCTAAAAAATTATATCATTATTAACTGAAGCAGAATTGTTTTCACTAGAAGCAAACTTGTTTTAATTTATAAAAATTCTACTCATCTATTGTTTTTCCATACATAGTTAACTTATTAATATTCATGTAATTATAAAGAACAATATATATACCAATTATGAAATCGGAACTTACTTCATATTGTGATATTGAGATTTAATTTTATTTTAAGCAAAAAAAGTATGTTATATTTCATACAAAAACAATCGGCTCTATTTCAATAGAAACATTTGATGTTTCGAATAGACTTTTTATTTTAGAAGACACTATTTTTCTATTAATTGAGCAGAAAATAGACACTGTGAACACTGTGTGAAAACAAAGACTGTGTAGACACGAAAAATTAGTTCACTTGTTACTTCGGTAAAAGAAACGAAATTTTTTATAAGAATTTTTGAAAAGAATTTATAGCAGACAGCAATTATAATGGTGTTATCAAGAGAAAAACTTAAATAATATGGTTTTAATTCAAATTATTATGAATGTGTAAATTATTACAGTTAAGTCAAAATGATTTCTTTACATTTGAAACTGAGAATTAAAGGATAAAATATATGCAATTTTAAGGTGCTTATTATGAAGAAGTTATTTATTGACTTAATCATGTAAAAGTTTTTATGGTTTACTATTTCATATTTGTTCTTGAGGAGAAAACAGTTTAAAGTTAAAATGATACAAAATATTCATGGAAATCCTTATGTTCTAAAAGGACTTTTCATTGATCATAGACTGTGTTCATATTTGTAAAGGAAAAAACCCAAAACTCCCTCAAAACCATTTTAACATATACGCACACAGATAGCAGAATTTTAACATCAAACTACATTATTCAATGACTTCGATGACAAGCCCGGAACCTATTTTAAAGAGAATGAAACTAGTATTAAATCATGTTGAGTTCCTTGTTTAATATCTTTATTATTTAGAAATTCTCAGTATTTATAATCAGTAAATACAAATATTTCTCATTTTCTTCATTAAATTATTTTTACAGAAATAAATATTTAAAATTTCAATAAGCATGTTTCTTTGAGTTAAATATAAACTTTTACGAAAAGTTAAACAACAAAATATATTTTCTAACCATTACGGGGTTGTTTCTTTCGTTACAGTTGAGATCATGTGTACGTCACTTTATTTTACTTCTAATTGGTCTGTGAGTTAAACAAATAATCGCCTTCACCAATAATGTTGAATATACAATTTTGCCCACCCATCAAAACCAAGTCAATTTCTCTGTGGGATTAGCTCTTCAGTGAGCAGATGAAAAGAAAATTTTGGCCAATATCTTAGTGAGATTGGTTATTTTGTATATATTATTGGAGATTAGTCTTTGTTGATACCGCTATTAAAAAATAAATACTTACTAATCATTAAGTAAAGATAAATTTATTTCATGTAGCATGTAAAGCACATTGAATAGTAATATTTGATTGTTTATGGAAGCAATAAATAAATCATAACATCCATTTTATGGTTAGTTTAAATCGGCAAGGACGGTTTAAATTTTTTTATGATATTTTTATTTTTTTCAAATAATTCTTTTGCAAGCCAATGTTTTCATAGTTATGCATGTATTTAGTGAAATTCCGTTTTATTTCACGTGCAAATTTTTACATGTCATATTTATTGATGAGTTAAAAAGAATAGAAAACGCATAACCATTTAATTTTAGAAAACATGGTCAGATTTTATATTTAAGTATTTATTAGAAAAGCATTGTTTCTAGAAATATACAAATAGATACAGCCCCCAGTCGAAGATTTAGTACTAAGAAATTTGGATCCGCATACTGAATAGATATTGTAGGCAGCAATTCTTGGTATCAGACGATTCAGGGGAATAAACATTACGTTTCGTCTGATATTTCGAATAGCTCTTTACCATGTTCATGGGTTTGTCTTTTGACTTAATCGCAGGCCATTTGTTTAAGTACATCTTTCTGGTTCCCGCAGTTTCGCAGACGACAATTTATGTTTATTTATCGCCACAAATAAAAAAAAATTGCCGGGATGGTAGGTTCGATAGTAAGAAAGGGACAGAAGAAGAAGAAAAAATGGCAATTTTTGCTTGGGAGTATCTGTTACAGCGGTCGCCGAACCGCTGCTAGAAATTATTCTTGATACAATTTTGGTGGACCCTGTCACCCACCCCTTGTTACTATAATGTGAATTCTGCCATAAAAATTCTGCCATTTGTTTTATGAGAGAATGAGCCAGGGGGATGTAGAGATTAGAAACATCAGTTTTTTCTCCTTGGGGGTGACATTTTTACTTTGCCTGGCAGTGGCGTATTTTGGAAAGTACAGCAGTTTCTTAGATCTTTCTTTGAGATTTGGATGCTTTATAGCTGTTTTTCTACCCTTATTACAGTCAGAGAGGGGTGGCTATCATATGCGGTTAGCTACTGCCACATATTTTCCAAATTATCCTTACCTTCTGTTCTTTATGAAAGTTCCATGGTAATGGTTATTATTCGCTAAGTTGGGACTGAATTTCTAAAAATTACAATTTAAAGGAATAAAGTAACAGCTGGACTTAGGATCATTAGTCACAGTGTGTTTGTTTCCGAAATTGTAACGAAACTACTTCACTTTAATGTTAACATATAACTTGTTTGTTCTGATTTACACACTGGTATTAATACAAGCTTTGTTGAAAAAACACATAATATCTAAAACACCTGAAGAACTTGAGTCATGAAAAACATGATTTAAAATTAGTTTTCTATAAATTCTTAAAATTCAAAAATTTAAAAACATATAAAAAGTTTTTTGTGTCGTTTATTCTTGTAAAACAATTTACCAAATATTAAGAAATTTACATAATAAGGATGGTTTCTTGTAAAATATTCTTAATTGAGCAATATAACTAATGATTCAATGTCATTCTATTTTTATAAAATATAATTTAAGTTAAATTTTTTTTAATTTCTAAGAGGTGCAGAAAATGTAAGAAAATAAAATGTGAAAATTTTTATGTAAATTTTTCAGCATTGAAAATTTTTATAGGCGTTATTTTATTTTTGAAGGTAACTTCTTGTATTTTTCGGAATCTAACATTTGTGAGGAGTGTATGAATAATGTTTTAATCACATATTTTTATAAAGAATTCTAATTTTCAAAACTTTAATCACTACTTAAAATTTGCCATTTTAAATTAAATTTTAACAAGTTAGATTACTTTATTGCAATACATTTACAGCTGTTTGTTTTTCTACTGATTAAAACCACTTCCAAATGACGAGTTCAGGTTATGATTTGAAGACTTCTTTACATTAACAGCTCCTTATCGACATAGATGTGAATCTGTTAATTTAACAGAAATGAATATCAATTTAATACTGTACAGTTACAGTTATAATAATATAATAAATCAGGATTTTTATTAAATAGTAACTTATAATATGTAAGTAAAAATAAATCGAGAAACAACTTTCGAAGTTAATCCCTTAAATACGTTTAGAATGTTTCAATACTCTCTTTCTATTTGTTTCCTTCCACCAAGAAAGAAAACTTCAATCGCCATTTAAAATTCCAAACGAAAAAAATTTCCGCTGGTTGATCTTAATTTTAAATCTCCTCGCTACGCAACATAGATTTCATTTCAGTATTAATTTAGAAACTTCATTGCTCCGATTACTTACTTCTTTCCCCTTCTGCCCCCTCGTTTCAATGTATTAGTCGCGGAGGTTAATTAAATAAGATTCCAATCCGGTTCTTCATGTTTGCCCTCTTACCCTTTTACCTTATAAAATTTTTCCTCCTTTCGACGCTTGGCAGTAGCGCTAAGTAGTAAATATAGAGACGAAAGCCGACCCGAAGCCTTGGGGTGAAAAAGCTGCTAAAAGTCGTCTGCCGCTATTAAGAAAGCAATCCGGATTAAAAGTCGTACCGATTTATCGGTAAGAGAGAGAAAACCCGTTAAATTTTGTGTGGCAGTCATTTTTACGGAAATTAAGCCTCCCGATTTCCGAATTGATTATCGAAGAGGAGAAAAGTTAAGAAAAATGTGGTGGCAACAGTAGAGTAAGGAAAGCGTTTTTGCCCCCCGATTCCGTCTAATTGAAATGGAATCGGAGAGCAAATGATATTATCAGCAGGGCGGAAAAATGGGGGGAAGTAAAATCGTTTGGTATTTGGGAATAGATAAAACAGTTCCATTAAACGGGAAACTTCTTAATGAAACGGAGGAAATGCTAAAACTGTCCTTATTGGTTTTCCTGTGAAGATGGGTAAATCTTTCCGCGAGAAATTTTTTTTTGGCTTCATTTCTCCATTAGCATTAGTTTGATAACTGTAATATGTTTTAAGTTTCCGATGGAAGTATATTTTCAGCCAAATTTCGCCAATTTAATATTTATAATTTTTTTAGATTCATTTACGTTTGAGAACTGAAAAATTAATTGAATATAATAAGCTTAGAGTAACAATGAAAGAAAAAAATGTGATAATTTAATTTTTATAGCTTTGATAAATATATACAGAACTTTTTTTAAGTGTTTGATCTATAATCTCGGATGTAATAAGAAAGTTTTTTTCAATTAGTTAATAATATCTCTTGGAGAAATTTAGCAGAAACATCCTTACATTTTCAAGAACTGGTTTGAGCATTTAAATGCATAAAAATGTTAGGATAGAAAATTTTTTATGCATTCAGATAGTTATGAAAGTTATATAAAAAAACAGATTGTTATTATTTTCAAGTATTCAGATAAATACTAATTAACTATTCACGTAAAAAATGTGAAAACTAAATGTACTACGCAGTTATTTAAAATCTCATTCGCTTAAACTTGTGAGTCAAACTTTTTTAATCTGTTTGCATGGCATTATGTAATACAAAGATAGATTTCGATTTCTTTTTAAGCCAAATGTTATTGTCAAAATATTATGTCATAAAATATTACTGTCAAAATCTTCTATGTATAACTAGCTGTTATTGTATGGAAAATTAAAACATATGAGACACGAGTAAATGCTGAGATAGTCATTTGACAGTAATTAAATTCGAATGAATTCTTATCGAAAAACTAACAGCAATTGCTTATTGTGCAACTTTAATGTTAATTTATTTTTGCCAGATCTGTCTTTTCTGATACCATTTCATGTATTTATAAAATTTTTCAGTTTCCTTGTTCTCAATATTTTTTCTTATGAAATTCAAATACAGCCAAGCATTCCTTTTCATAAATGGTGGAAAGTTTTCAAAATGTTTAGTATTACTTATTATGAAGATGAGATATCTAATACTTCAAATATTCTTTACTTTTATTATATATTAATATATAATAAAAGTATTTTAGAATTTTTTGATGTTTTTCAGCAAATATACAGTTTTTCCAATGAGAATTAAAATTTTGCATCTATTTTCTTTTGTTTCCCATTCTATGGAGATTTTAATTTGAAAATTTTATTTTTTCCATTAATATATCAATATTATTTAGAAACTGAAATAAGTTGAATATTGCTTAAGCTGTAAAAAATAGTTTTTTAACATCGCGAACGAGGTGAAGATTTCGTAAGGCATTTCAACTTCCCTTGCCTCCCGGGGATATATTTTAGAGATTCTGGGCCATTTTCACGTGTCCAAGGGAGTAAATTTGAAACACTTCCAAGCACAATCCCAGAAAATTGTGCAAGCAGACAGATGAAACTCAATGTTCACCTCTCGTTTTGAAATATATCTAGAAGCGAACACATGAACTTTCACTTTAAAGAGTTCAATCGTATCACTTTTGGTTTACATAATTTTTGTTGGTAATTTTAATTACATTTGATTTTTATTTCCTTCTACATTCAATTGTTTTTCTTGAATCAGTTTGCAAGGTTTCAGTTTAGGTTATTATAATTTTTTTTT
>JAPDSC010122322.1:46222-92817 GCA_026290005.1 Latrodectus geometricus | reverse complement strand
TATCAAAAGAGTTCACGTCCTTAAATGTATATATTTTTCACTTTAGATCCGTTTCCTGGAACATTTTACCATTCTCAAGCTGATTCTTGGCAAATCTACAAATCAAGGACCACGATAGTGCAATGCGAAGCAGGAACAAGAAGAAAAAGGAGGATGAAAACGAAAACAGCAACAAAAAACAAGAATGAGAAGGAAAGAGCCTAGGCACTGATGAAACAGGGCTACTCCAATTGACATCGCTGATAGCCCCGGGGCTTAAGTAAAGACGAGGAGGGGTTGATGGGGCGCGGGGAATGGACGCCGGAGAGAAAGCTGCTTCCACAGAGAGAGGAAAAGAGCAACTTCTAATGAAGAGGCGTCCACTGGGTTGTCAGGTCCAGCAGTCGACCAGCGATCAAAGGGCAGCCCGATTAGACCTGATCGTTGAGACACGTTAGATAATTACAGTGTCCATCAAAAACCAAGGCGACCATCCCCACCGCACCCACCTCCCTCTTTTCCTTCGGTCCTACGACTAATGGATCCCCGGGGGTAGGAGGGGGTCTGGCACGACCGGGAGGATCATGATTAGGTCCTGACCGCAAGAGAGAAAAGCTCCATATCTTCTTCCTCTTGTTTCGGTGGGGGCAGGATGGAGATATAGATTGCTAGAGAAAGAGCGTGGGTGGGTATATCGAGTAGAGAGAGGATTCGAACAGAAAAGAATCATATCGCTCTGACCCTAATGACTTCGGTCACCGAAGGGTTGAATCTCTCGGAGAGGTGGGCAGGGTTTCCGATTACCCAACTTTGCCAACCCCATCTCTTCTGAAGTAAGGTGCCAAGGGATGCCCGTAATGAGGGTTTGCGTTATGAAAGATGTTACCATCCATCGTGTTCTAACCCCCTTGTGGCAGTGCCGTCACGCCAAGAGAAGGCATTAATTAAAAGAGACTGCGGTATTTTTATCTTGGCTATCCGATATGGCATGTACGTGCGGTCAAGTAATTGGACCACCGCTTCCTTTCTTCCAGGCGAAGAATGACCCTCCTCCTAAAGGAATCGAAAGGACAGAGATTAGTTTCTATAGATCTTCAATGAGGAAAGAATGACGCTGATCATTAAAGTTCATTAAATTAAATTAAAAGTAATTTGTATTGCAAGATCTTTTCACACAATTCACTTATTTCTATTAAAGTGTACTACCTAATAATACAATTTTTTTTGCTGTTTGGTGACTAATTTTAGTTCAAAATCGGGTAACTATTTTTCAAGGTAAAACCTTTAAATTTTCATGCAGTTTCGTTTTTGAACTTTTTTCGCTGTAATGAAATCTAGCTTAATAAATTTATAAAAATTCATTTACCAATCTATTGCAATAAATTTCGTGATAAATTCATTATAATTTTCTTCAAATAATAAATTTATAGAAATAAATAAAACGTATGACAAAAATATGACTTGATTACTATTACACATTTAGATTTGTACAGAAAAACCAAAACTTTGTTTTTGAAAACAAAAGTAGATTTCTGGGTTCAAATCTGCGTGTATGCTCTTCCAGACGCTTTCAGAATTTTGTCCGATTTTAAAATGAAACAAAATCAAGAAAGATATACTCAACATCTACAATTAGCTTTTGGAAAGGAAAACTCATTCGTGTCACTATGTTGAGATGGTTTACAGAATTTCACAAAAGTCATAGTTTTTTGTCATCATGAAGGATACACAAGAAAGCTGTTTTCAAATGTGATCCTGAATATTGTGTCTGCTTTACGGATAATTGATAATAAACTCTATACTTACCAAATGAAAAAGGTAATTGTATATTTAGCATTGGATCCACACAGCCATACAAGAAATTATTCATATTAAATATATAAAAAAAACTAATTAGTCGTTCCCGATTCCTTATAAATTGACTGAACATCGAATAGAAGAACAAGCCAGAATTTTCAAAAAAAATATTCAAATGGTGGCGAAAATATTTTTCTTGTAATTTTATCTTGTTATAAAATATACTTTCTATTTTTGAATATACCAACAGGTCAAAGTAGGAATCTTTCCCCATGTTATGGTACCACGTCGACAATGCTGAAAGGACAACAAGCCATTAAAATGTATTGTTCTCTGATTTTGTCAGAGAACAGATCTGGTCAAAATCATTAAGCTAGAAACCCTGAAAACAGTTAAGGCATTTTAACAAATGTTTTCCAGAATTTACAAGAAATAGATGTTAGAGGATTCAGATTCCACCATGCTAGTGTACTAATGCATTTACAAAATTGTTTGGAGAATATCTTCACAAAAATACATTAGAATATTGTCTTTGATCCTTTGATATAGCTATATGTATGGTTTTTTATTATTTATCTTAACAAAATATTTTAGAAGATGTCATTCAAAATTTAAAAGATGGCATTGATATTTATAAAAACATATTTTTTTTCATCAATTCCAAGAAAGGAATCGGAAAATCCAAGAGGAAATGGCACTGTCGTTGAAAGAGATTAATTTGTATACTCATAAAAAATTGAATTCAATTTCACGACAGCCCATATGAGAGTTAAGACTTACAAGTGCCCATATCTGATTTCTTGATCGAGGATTCTGGAGTGTGAAGAATATGTCCCAGATATGTGGACACTGAGGCGAAACCCCCTCAGTGTTTAGGTCTCAAACATGCTTGGTATTGAGTTTTATCGACCCACAGTATATATATATATATATATATATATATATATATATATATATATATATATATATATATATATATATTAATCCTTGAATATCCATTCCCAATACCAAGCTTATAAGAAATTTGTGATACATTGTAACACTAATGGATATCATTGGATATATTTAAAGTTTGTCTGGCATACATTGTCATGTTTATCCGTAAAAGAATTCTTTTATCACAGTGCAAATGTAATGGGTCATAATATTTTAAAAGACAGAACCAAATTTATTTATTCAAAATGTATTTTTTTTAACTATTCCTTATTTTATCTTGGCTTATACATTAATGTAAAGAACATAAACATGTCTTGGGTAAGTGTATAAAATGACCGTTTCCCGTTGGTGGTTTAAATAATTACCGCATTGATTGGATGTCACTTTATAACGGGTTTTTAATACTCACTTATATATTTTATTTTCCATCTAGATTACTTAATATGAGTTAAGTTGAATTTTCTTTTCTTTTTTTTTTTCTTTTATTGTTTTTTCTTTTTTATTTCTCACTGACTAGTTTCATTTGCTTAAGATATATTTTTAAAACACATTTTTTGGGAATTAACTAAATAAATCCAATTGCACAGATGGCCATTATAATTGTCAAAACAGGAAAGATAATAATCTAACGAATGTCAAATCACATGAAAAGAAGAAGAGGTTGGATTATGCAAATGATCAGCACTTAAGCGCATATAGACGACGGTGGTAATACTGAAGCATGGCATTAAAAAAGAATCGTGCAGTGAATTTTCATTCAAAAAGCTTTGTAAAGTTGGAGTTTTCTCAACAAATCGTGTTATGTTTCGAATCGAAAGATAAAATCTTACAGCTGAATGAATCGATTGAAAAAAAATCTTGATTGCGATAGAAGTAGGAGCGTTGGCTATCAAGAATATAAATTATCCTTAATATTATTACCTTTACTGATACTGCAACTAATCGAATGACCAATCGAGCCTTAATCGAAATGCAATGTTATAGGAACAGTATATTGATGGGTTGCAAACGGTCATACTAACCAATATGCAGAATCATAAAGTCCTTCCAGAATCTTCTTAGCCCGAGAGGATTGACATATTGTGAGACCATCTTGCAAAATCGTACAATCATATCAAGGAAAAATGAAAGAAGATGAGTCTGTTACCGCATATCCAGCATCTGGTGCAATGATGTTTCGACACGCGTAGACTGTCTGACGGTCGAAAGTCGTCGTAAGGCATTTATTATCCACAGCATAAATTACTTTCCAAAAAACTTTATAGAAATATTGGGCCCTGTTCAATTATTGCAAATAGAAAACCCAGAAATCTTATTATCACACACAGCAATAGATTTACATGAAGAAAGCAAATTCACAAAATCCATCCCCCATTATTCGACAGAGACTAGGACCAAATCTGGGACTATTTATGTCAGAGCGCTATCCAATCACTAGTCTACAGTGTGAAGATGTTCTTACATTGCGTAATAGACGACTTAATGGCTGAAAGCTATTGTAAGGTATTTTAATATTCATCTCATAAATTGCCTTCTGGGAGTGGGGACTTTTCATTTATAATCGACTGTACTCACAAATTCCAAGGAAGGAAACCTGGAAATCACTGAAGCACCAATTTCGATAGACATGCATGCAGAAGGCATAAACTCAACATTTATTTCCCATTATTTAACAAAGTCCGGGACCTTTCGCTCCTAAGAGTGACCGCTCGATGTTCTAAATGACACAGACGGTCAGCACACATTATTATCAAGCATTACATTACTTTTTTTTGATAATGCAGCTAAGAAACAAAAGTCAAGCCTTGGTGCACCGAATGACGAAGTTGGATTTATAAATGATACAAATAATAATTGATAATTCCTTATGATTTAGTACAAAAAGGTTTGATGCCACAATGTTCTACGTTGCAAATATTTTTCTCAAATATTAAGATTTAGCTTATTACAAATTCAAAAGAAATAAATATTCTTTTATTGCTTATAATGTATTTTTTCAGTTGAGTCTTGGTAAAGGACACGAAAACTTCTAAATTGTATAAGCGATAATCTGAATAGTGATCAATACATTTCTGATATTTTAAGACAAATAATGGTACTCTATTTTTGAAGTCAGCAAAGCGCAATCTTTCAACAACATAATGAACACATGTTGCGCTTCATGCTGCGATCTTTCTCGATAAAAAAAGTAATTCGATTATTGCGTTCTTATGACTCCAGAAGTCCTTAGTCATGGTATGATAAGACAATGAACCACCATTTCTACCCAGCTTCAATGGTTAATGAATGGTTTTGACTTGAAGTTGCATGATATGATTTCCTTAATTATGTTATCCAATCTTAGTTTGTCTGCACTTCTAACCAGGTACGGACCATTTTAACTACCTGAAGTGGCAATTTTTTCTTCTAATTTCTACTCCTGTAAACCACTAAAATGCTTGCAAATTTGATTTTATCTACATGCCATGCTGTTTCCGTACAATAAATATCTTTTTTTATTTACTTTACTTCATATCTTTGTAATATTAAAGGCCCGCAAAGTAAAACATTCTTTTGACAAAGATTGTCTGGGAAGTTAATTCTTTAAGGAAACTTCTTTAAAAAATTCGAAAAGCAAACAAATGAATTTATAAAAGCTGACCTGCTTTTCATATTGCCACTTGGATGTCTATAGTATTTTTTTTTATTTCAACAGTCAAATTTTTCTCAGTTTTCCATAGTTAAAATGCATAATTTTTTATTGTCTTTGTACAATATTTGTATTGTAATCTTTTTGATTTTTAAAGAAAAATTGAGGCAGATTTGAATAAAATAATGAATTATTTAGTGCCATGTTTGTTTACATTCTATTAAAATTATTTTAATTGTGGTATAGATTGAAACAGTAAGAGAATCATGATCTGTCGATCATGAAATAAGGGTATCCAGCTTTAAGTTCCCTAATGTTATCATTAGGATATTCGGCACCTCATTATTTATAGAGTAAAATTTATTTTAAAGCTGTCGTTATATCTTTTTTTAAAGTATAAATTTGAAGTCTTTAAAAATGAGTAAAATTAAAAGAGGATGTTTGAATTGAATAACAGTTACAAACATTTTCAAACCTTTGTGCATGAATCTTCCTTATCAAAATTTTGCTAAGAGTATTTCAATTTTCAAAATAACTTTAAAATTATATATTGTAACACACATATTATCAAATCATCAATGCATATTGTCATGCACATAATATATACATATATATTACTAGCATAATTAGAAAATCCCTAAATATCGAAAAAATGTACATGAAATTGATTATCAAAACTAATCACAACTAAAGCAACATGAAATCTTAAAATTTGAGTTATTTCCGAAACAAAGTACAACATGGTGGATTAGGAACAATTAACCAGGGTTTCTTAGCTTTAGCTGTAAAATAATGAAACAATAATAAGTAATTCTCGAAAGAACCATGATCAAAACATGTAAAATGATATAAAACAATAATTTGTACAGGCAAATGATGATTAGGTAAATGGAAGTGACTAGCTGTATACTTTTTTGAAATTACATTAATGTTATTTGGAAGTTATTTTCTTGTAAAAGCAAGCTTTGTAAAAAATTTTGTATATTTTGTGTTGTAAAAATTTTGTATTCTTGTTAAAAAGTTTGTTTCTTCACTTATATTAATATTTAAGATATTAACGTGCATTCACACACTTGCTGAGATGACAAGAATTTTTAGGAAAGAAGATTTTCGTATTACGAATTATGAATCTGTGTCAATTTTTGGAGTTTTAACAGAATTAAATACATCAAATACTATTTTTGAATAAAATTTAATTTATTAAGAATTTATAATGCATTTAAAATTATTTGTTATATTTCAATGACAGTTTTGTTCCATTTGTATTATAAAAATTTCTTGTAAAATCAGGAAATATAGTTCTTGTAATCATATTATTTTATTTCCAGGTGTAAATTTCAAAAATTCCCCTGTTGTTAGCACTTGTCAACACAATTTGTTCGTGAAAAGAAAAGTAAATAAAGCGAAAAGTCATCTACTCGTCCGAGTCTTATCGGTCATTGTTGGGGATACTTTTTATCTGGATACTTTCGGACAGGAAATAGACCTGGACATTGATGAAAAGCAACAAAATCAGGGAGAAAAGGTGGAAAAAAACTTCCCACTGACCCAAGAGGGAAGAACTTTACCTGATAAAACTTCTCTCCAGAGTTCACTTCTCGCTCTCCTTTTGCCCGTCATGCATCTTTTTTTCCCTCTGGGGAAAAACTTGTTTATTTTTTCCCCTTTTACATAAAAACTTTCCCCTTTCCTGTCGCCAAGATAGGGAGAGAAAGGCCTTTATCTGGAAGTAGCCCTGAGGCCATTTGACGGCAACCATTGAGAAAAGATGATATGTTATTCAAGGAGCATGGTCCGAGAAGAAGTTTTCCTAGGTTGGCTTTCTTCCACTTCCAACAATGCAAGATGGAAATATACAGAAAATTTTCTTTCTTTTTTATTTAAAAACAATTTTTTTCCACCTCTCTTAAGTTACGAGGTACCACTCTGCTATCAAAGTCTGAAAGTATATTACGATATCGTATATAGTTCCAAACCCAACAAGTCGAGTTTTATGTTACAAATAAACTTCTTTGAATGAAAGCTCTTCTTTCTTGTATTAGTGGATGAAGGATGATGCACAGTTCTCTTTTGAGGAAACGACATTGCCAAATAAGTCAGAGATTTTTTGTGGGTTGCGTAACATCAGGTATAAATATATATCTAAAATCAGTTATATTAGAAAATATATATTTAAAATATATATTAGAAAATATACATTTAAAATCAGTTAGAATTTCGGACTGCAATGCGTTTTAACGAGAAAAATTTTTTGCTAAAAGAATTATTTTAATGATTAGACATACTGTTAATAATATAGTAAATATATTTTTAATAATTAGATTTACTGTTGTATTTATTATAAGTTTAGAAAATTCTCGCTTTTTTTTATTTTTTTATCCCTCTATTATCCTTTTTTTTTAATTTGAGACCAGGTTTGACCTGATATACCGCTTAAAAATATGTAAACCACAAAATCATTTACACCCAAGAAGGAAATTAAAAATGTTAAATTGAAAGCCAGAATGTGCTGAAATTCAGAAGAGTTAGTTTGAAAAAATTTAAAAGTGAGCAATATATTTTAAAACCAAATTACTCATTTCTTCATGTATTTTATCTCTCATCGGAGTTATCTTTTAATACGTTTTTCATTATTTTGGAAACACGCAGTACAGTTCTACAATCAAAAAATTATTTATTAATTTAGATATCTTTAGAATAATTAAAATAAATTTTATCTGGAAACAGTTAATTATGAAATATTTTGATTAGATTGATGATAGTTATATTATTTAGTGATAATAGTTCTAGTGATTTCTCTTTTTAAAAAGTTAGTAATTTGGCAATGATTTTACTGAAGAAAAGAAGATGCATCGTTTTTATTTATTTATAAATTATAAATTCATTTTAAAAATATAATATCATGAAAACAAAAATTTTTTCTTGAATAAAAATTACAATAAAATTTTTTTAATGTGGAACTTCGAAAATAATTTTTTCAGAATGATCTGAAGTTTAAAATTATTTTAATTAGTTTAAAATAAAAAAAAATATTTTATTGAAAATTATTAAATTAAAAAAATATTTCATTTTACAAAAACTTAAATTTTAAAGCAATTACAAAATTGACAGAAAAATTAATGGATTCATTTTTGAAAATAGGAGTTGAGAAAAAGATGAACATTAATTTACATAATGTTATAAGGATGCAAGTTAAATACAGAAATGCGCGAACGAATTTATTTTACATAGCGTTAGTACATTGTTCCGTTTTAAAGTAAATTAAGGAACTTATGTTTTGAAAATGTGCGTGAAAATACTTTAATACACTTTTTATTAGTACACTGTTTATCTTCTAAGGAAATTATAGAACTTTTGTTGTCGATTAAAGAAATTACGTTGGGGAAATGCGAGTGAAAATACGTTAACACACATTTTCATAAGTACATTGTTCTTTTTTAATGAAAATTAAAGAACTTATGTTTTCCATTAAAGAAATTTTGTGAAAATGTGAGTGAAAGTACATTAACATACATACCTTTTTAAAGCTTGTTATGATTGTTTAGGAAGTAAATTGGTTTATATTCTTTAACAAAAAAACTCATTCTTATAAAAAAATTTTCAAAAACTTTTAAAACATTATAATATTGTATGGAGAAGTCTTATTACATATTATTATAAATAAAATTTGCCATGATTCAAATGATTAATCTATTAAAAATCAATCTACACCAATTAAACAACAGAAGTTTAATTTAGGTTTCTTAAAATATATTCAAGATCTCCACTTCTGTAACAAACAGAAACTCGATTATCTTTTTTAATAAATCTCCTTCAAAAAGAAATGATCAAAGAAAATAGCGCCAAAGTTATACTTACAGATAAATTTTTGACCAATAGTCAGTATAGTTTGTCAATGATTATTAAATAATAAGTAATTATAGTAATTAAACAATAATCATTTAATAATAAATATAATATTAACTAAATAATAAAATTAATTAAGATAAGTAAGAAACTTTTAATAATAATAAGCTGAAAATAATTTTCTTGAATTTATTTACCAATGTATATACATTTAGCTCCCAACCTGCCTAGTTGTTAGCGTAACTGATTACGGGTGTGGTGGACCTGGGTTCGAATCCCGGCTTGGGCATGGATGTACTTTCTTTTTCTCTCTCTGCGTTTCTTGTCCTCTCCTCAGATGATGGAAGAATGGGGCCCGCCCTTTAAACGGGTTTGTGGTGGTGTGGCGAGGGCGATGCTACTCGTACTTCCGTGACTTGGTTCACAGGTGCCCACCGGGTAACGATAAAATTAGTAGCAGTTTGCGGAAAATGGGCTAATGTACTTACTTACTCAAGAATGCCCACCATTAGAAATAAAAAAAAAATGTATATGCATTATATTATAAAATTATTTTAATTTTAAAGAGATTTACATTTCGAAATGAATTTTATCTAAATTCAATCGTATCAAGCAATTTTTCAAATTAGTAAGTAATAGACGTTAAAAAAGACATAATATATTCACACTGAGATAAAACATTATGTAAAGCAAACGGACATTGAATAACAGTAAAATAAATAAGAGAAGGGAAAATCTCTTATTTATTTTACTGTCTCAACAACTTCACCGTTAGATTCACATCTTACCAATCTTCAAATGATCTTTATAGTTTTACCACTCATCCTAATTGCTAACATTAATTCCTTCGTTTTCTTCTTGAATGAGAGCAGACGGTAAAACAGAGAAAAGAGACGACGCTGAACAAAAAGAGGAATGTGTACTCAAAGGGTTCACTTATTGTGTCCAGCAAACATTTGCAGCTCTTCCTACTCTCGTACTAAGGCACTATCGTTGCCATTAGCTGTTTTCTCCTGGTTAGCAGTCCATTATCAGGTTCTATATACCTATTGTTTGAAACTGAAATACTCACTGCGCCCGTCGGGTTGCCAGATACTATTCAACAAAGTAATTTTTTCATCTGTATTTATAGTTTATTTTTTGATCAAGAAATTATTCTACGCCTACTTTTTAAGGGAATAATTCATATAAAATAGTGAATATTTTCGTACATTAAGACTAATGAAACATAGGACATTAATATATGTATATACTTTTTCAAATTAAAAAATTCAATAATTTTCTGTTAACATGAAAATAATATAAAATATTCTTTCACAAACGTATTGTTTTAACTAATTACTATAGTTAACTGAAAACTGAACAATATTTACTGCCTAAAAATTTCCATTAAAAAATTGAAACATACATTAAATACTCGGTATAATTCATTTGAAAATCAAAATCTGATTCTGCGTAGAGTTAAAACCAACGAAAAAATATTTCAATGAATTTTTCAAATAAATTTTCAATCCCTAATTATAACGTGATGTGCATTTTTTAGTTTAAATAAGTATAATAATTTTCACAAATAAGTTTTGACACATAATTAAAATTTTAAAAGTAAAGCAAAAATCAAATTTATTTTTAAAGGAAAAACTTATCAATATTTTCAAATACTAAAAAAACTACTAAATAAGTATTTTTTTTAAATTCCTCTTTTTATATTAACGATACAGATATGTTTGCACTTGTATATTTTTTTAATATTAATAATATCTCATGAATTACTGTAAATCATCAAATTACTTATTAATTATTAAAATAAATAAAAATGTATATATTGTATTTCTCTGCATTATTAAAAATAAACAAAAACGGTCTATACAGGCTTAAAATTTTAGGAAATCTTTAAAGCATGATAAATTTTAATTTTATTAGCTGACTTTTTTTATTAAACTTTTAAAATGTTAAAAACATTTTAAAAGTTTAATAAAAAAAAAGCAGAACTTTATTCAATAGGAAAATGGGGATACAAATAAAATTTTTCATATACTTTAAAATATTTCAATAAGATGCCTTCACAAACTAAATTCGAGAAAAGCATATGTAGTCTATGCATAGCACACACACGTTTATATATATATATGCATAGACTACATATGTTTTTCACGATATGTACATTTTTCATTCATTAGAGAATCCCCCATAATGCCATGGGCTGCGAGTAAGGGCCAAAGCTTGGCAACCTGCATGCTCGGGGTCCCGTCACAGCTCCTTTTCTTTTATGTGCCAGTGATTGGCCGGGGCCCTAATCTCTTCTATTTCATTGCCGCTAAAAGCACGTGGACGCTCTTCACTTCCATCTGCACAGACGGGAAGAAGAAGAGGGATTCTTTCAAGTCTCCTCTCTCGCTGCATCCCGCTCTTCTCCTCTCTCTTGTTACTTCAATAAAACCCATTAGAGAAAATGCTCCAGATAGCAATATGAGAAACCCATCCACTTCCACTGGATCCTACTTACTTTCTTCTTCCATGTTGATTGGGTTGCGGGAGGAAGTACGACGGGGGTCTTCATTTCCAGAGAAAGGTTTTCTACCTCGCAACAAGAGTAGGATTTGGAAAGTAACACAGCAACCACACAAGCTACAGAGGAAAGTACAGTAAAAATAAATTCCCATCCTCCCACTCTCTGTCTTTCGGCTTTTTTCTAGCCAAACCACTTTATTCTTACTCTTTTGACCAAAAGAAAAGGACTTCGTACTAACCCCGAAGTATATATATATATATATATATATATATATATATATATATATATATATATGGCTTTATATTATTTTCTGATGTTATTTATTCCACCACCTCTAATATTTATATGATGCTAATATTTTAATGAAAATATCTCTTTTTAAAACTTTAAACTGTATGTTTTGATCTACTTTACAGCAATTCATTAGAACCAATAAAACGAAGAATGATAATCTTCAAGTGTAAGAAATCAGGGTATTGAGTGTGTATTAATATGACATTATATTAGGTTGGGGAAAAAAGAAATCCATTATTTTTACGTGAATTTTATGTAACTTCTTTTGGATTCGCTTTGTAAAAAGGTTTAAAACAGCTTTCATGTAGATTTTTAGATCTTGCACGTTACGACTGCTGACATGCGGTTAACTTCGATCATTTTTGATATTTTATAGACATTTTCAACGATGTTGTATCCACATGCGAGGTGCATGTCTAACATCAAAAATACCCGAGCGGAATCGACGAAACAAAAATTGTACGTAACTGGTTGTTACAGTCTTATATAGGACGATAAACACCTTTCACAATTTTAGCCACCTGGCTATCTTTTCGCCTTTACAAGAGAAAAACGAAAATATATCGAATTTTCTGTTTGTTGTCTTCCATTTTTAAAACCTTGTACTCGTAACTGAATTAATCAAACAAAAAATCGCAAGAGAATATTTTAGTGTCAAATTTCACCTTTCCAACGATCATAAATCTGAAATTGTTTGATATATACCTGACGAGATAGCGATCACTACAAACGTCTACCGAAAAAATAATGGATTACTTTTTCCCAGACCTAATATATGTACAAAAAGGGCAATATGTATTCTAAAGTGCATTCAAAGACATTACAAACAAGACTAGACTCTGACACCAGAACAAGAACAGTTATTTTGCATTTAGTCTTCATACTTAACTTGAAGTTTATCAGGTTATCGCTTCGTCTGAATTTTTTTTAAAAACTGTTTAATTAAATAGAAATTATGTTGCATTGAATAATTTGATGAACATTGAATAGTAAAGAAACGAATTTATAAGAAATTAGTAAATAAACGAATAGTAATATAAAAATATTTCAAGTTTTGTACTTCAATATTTAAGTTAAAATCTTGTAATCTTAGTAATTCACAAGTATTTAGTTGGATTACAGGAAATCCGTTCTTGTATTTGTCTGTTGTATATCGTGTAATAGTTATCTCTGTGTCTTGGAAATAGTACAGTTTCCTGAAGTTGTAAAATCCATGTTTGATGCCATAACATGGATTCTCCTTTCACCAAGCACTTTCAAGTAAACTAAAGACAAATCCGTTTTTCAATCAAACTGAAATTTTATCGCAAGATATATCTTATGTTGATTTAGCATTGACTTTATTATTCTTTGGTCATAGATGAATTTTAGCTTCAAAATTACTAGATTCATTAATCTTTAAATAAAGAATCCATGAGTTTTTCATGAGTACAATAGTTTCTTAGTTATATTTTGCAAATTTTCATTGATTATTCATAGATAGTGTATTGTATTCACTTTCAGCCAACTGTCACCCTGACACATGTGGATAAGAAGACAGAAGAGCATCTTCTATTTCCTGTTATTCAGCAATGGCTGGGATCAAACTCGAGTAACTTCGCTCCAAGTGCTCTGTTCTATCACTATGCCTCAGCGATCTGCAGGCGATTAACATGGCATTTTTATTTACTGTAACCATGTATATTGATTGAAATGGATGATTGGAAATTTTCAAGGTTTTCCCCTGGCAATGCATAAATACCACCTACTCTCCCCAGTCTTCTTCTCAAACCTCTCCTAAAGGTAAAGTTGGTGGATAACCCAAACCTCATTGCAGCTTTCGGCTGCTATGCTATCTATTACTGTGTTTAGGATAAATCTGTTACTTTACTAAATCTGTTACTTTTAATATGTATCCGTTACTTTATGATATATGAATGTGTTATTCTATCAAGGAAAAAATCTTCCAGTAGACAGTGCATAGGAAAAGATTGAATGTATTATTTACATAAATTCACACACAACAACCAGATTATTAACAGTTGATTAATTTTAATCAGGAGTTATGGTTTAGATATTAAGAACAAGTCTGCTGACATTGGTGTTGTTCAAGCATTCAAACTCTTCTTTGCATTCAAGGAACTCTGTGTTAGATTTATTAATATTCTGTTAACGAAATAATATACTTTAGCTTTCTGTTTTAAATAATTTTATTCAAGATGAATAAGTTTACCACGTATTTTTTACAAAAATTCTTTATCTAGGAGTAGAGATTTTTCTTTATTGATTTCCATTCTGTCTGATGGTGACTTAACATGGATTCTTTATTCTTCAAAATTATAAGCACCAAAATGTTTCAGTTTTAAAGGATGAATACTTCATTTTGATTTAAACTTTGATAAATACTTTAAAGAGTTCTTTCTCTTTATCCATAAGCAACGAGCAACACATCACTTCTAAATGTGGTATCTACACAAATAAGGAAATAAATAATAGAAAGTAAAATTCTTAGGAAAGAACGAACATCAAACGTAATCATTTCAAGACAAGCCACTTCTGAATTTGTCATACTTTTGAAATGTAGTGAGTGGTATCACATATTATTTTTCTAAAGATGAATCATCTATATTTTCAGATAAAGGCTGATATATTTTTTCTCCTTATTATACTTATCAATCATTCAATCATCAATGCTTGTCAATATGAAATCCTGCTATTAAGAGTTGAATTCCTTTTATCAATTGTTTCATTAAAGGAGAAATAACTTTTGCATCTGAAATAAAATCAGTCGAAGCTTTATAAAGTTTCTATTTTCTTTAATAAAAATTAATTAAAAAAATATTTTCTCAGAAATCTGTATAGAATTTAAGTTAATAAATTCTATACAGATTTCTAAGGCTGGCGACATATATCCCAATATTATTCAAATTGTGGATTTTTAAATTTAGAACATACCTTAAATTAATTGGAGTTCATTCGTCACATTTAGGTAAGTTACGCAAAGTGAATGAAGACCAGAAAGTTTCTAATCTGTAACAGATATTTGGAATAACAGACAGCATCACCGAAAAGAACTATATTCGAAAATATATTAGAATACAATATAAGATCATACATGCATGGAATATATACATGTATGGAATACTGTTTTTGCACGATTTATTTTATGGAATAAATTTTGGAGTAAATACTGGCTGATTAGAATAAAACTCAAATTGTTCTTACAAAATGCCCACATCTATAACAAGTTGTTAGCCATGCTCATTTCACTGAGCAACTGATCCATTAGTATAAATACAATATTTTGTTTAAGAAGCAGGTCAGAACTTTTAATAATTTTCCTTTATGTACAATAAATTTTGAAGATTAATAAAAATATTCTAGTTTAAGAATTAATGCTTATTATAAGGTAGATTAATCTAACATTAATCTGCTATAAATCTATAAGATCACTCACAGTTATTAAATACTTCATAGTGGTATACATAATGTAAGTTCATTTAATAATTTATGGGATACAGCTATAATATTTTATATAATGTTAAAAGCGAGTTAATAGAGAATAATAATTATATCAACAGATTGAAATAAAGTGTAGATTATAAAATTGGATTTAAAAAATAGTAGAGATATAATTAGTTTAACGCCGATTTCTAAATAAATTTAGGAAAAAATAACGTCCGAATTGAGTGGATTTTACTTATAATCAAAACATGCCAACATCAACAACTAAATTTGTCGCCAACGAGTGTAGATCCAATTTTCCAGCCAAACTAAAAGCCAGGAACCGAGAAAAGAAAACTCCAGGATCAAGCAAGTACTGTCCACGTAAAACCTTTTGTGACAAGTTGCAGCTTCCTTAACAGACCCATAAACGGATTAAGTTCTGCAAAGCGGACTGAGGCTCTTCGGACATCAAAGGCGGGGAATTTGTCACTTTTTATCTCTCCCGGAAACGGGAGAGCTGCAAAGACAAAAATCTCGATCTCTATTTCTCTGTTCCTTATCGGAGAAAATTGGAATTCGTGTAAAAGATTTTTGAAGTAAGAACTCTGATAAGAGGGACACGAACAATACAGTGATTGTGGTGTGTGCTACTTTTAAACTAAGTGGTTTGTTAGGAACTGCCAGGATTGTGGTAATCAAACATTTCTTTTTGGCTCAGATAATCATCGGGAAGTTTTACTAAGTAAAATTGTCGGAATTATCGAACGAGCATCGGTTATTGTTTGTACGAGATCTCTTTTATCTAAGGACAAAAGTGTTTACTTATTACTTAAAATCGAATTGATTTCCTTCGTAATTATCAATTGATTTTCTGCGTTTGTTGTTAATTCATTACTTCAATGGTTTGGAAGATATTATCGTGGTTTTGCCATATACGACTGCAGCAGTCATAATATTAATTTTCAGAAAACACAAAAGAATGTTAAAACTAGGAGGATTTGCTTTGTTTTGGATTTTGGGAAGCTTTCAATTGTTAACAAATCTTAAAACATCTATTGTTAACAAAATTTAAGATATTATTTCAATGGAATATCACCGTTTTAAAATGTATCTTTTGTAAACTTTAAATTTAAGGAGCCAATGCATTTATTCAAATAGTAAATAAATAATCAATATCTTATAAAATTGGTGGGTATAAATGCTTGTTAAAATCTTGAATTTTGAGGAGTTAATTTATGCCAAAACAATAGTTTTATTTTGAATGTTTAATATGCTTGATACTAGTTCTGATATTAAAAAATTTCCTATAAACACAAGGAAAAACATTTTTAATTACTTAAATTTATACTACTACAATCCCAATCACATTTTTAATTTTTAATTAATGAATTATTTTACATGATAAAGAATTTTTTTATGTTTATTTTATTATTTTAAAGACATTTTTCAGATCATGATATATAATTTAATGAATAATAAACACATATAAATGAAATTGTAAGAATACTTTTGTGTTCAATTAAAATAAAATTTAGTTAAACATTATATAAGATAATCAAATAAAGTTATTTTAAGAAATATATTATGAAATATAATCAAAGTTAGGAAAGATAAGTATAGAGAATGTATTTTTATCCTATAATATATTTTATTCGAAATTAATATAATCCCATTGAGCTCTGATTAAACAAAATTAAATTTTATTTATTTATTAAAATTTTAAAATATTTCGATATCAAAAAAGATTTTTTCATAATCATTAATGTGGTGAACTAAAATGTGCAAAATTTCTCATATTTAATAAAAAAAATTTTGATTTAAAATTTAACATTGACAAATGTTGAAAGATTTTATTTTATCAATTTATTTGAAATATTTGTTAAAAATAAAATTATTTTCATTATTTTTGTGCAAATTCATTTTTGTCTATAATGATAAAGGAATCTTATGAAAATCAAATAAATAAAAGCAAATTAATTTGCAAGTTATTATTAAATAAAATTCTGAGGACGGTTAGTATCATTTAGAATTGGAACTTTTAGGGATTACATGTTTCTGAATTACTAACCAATTATTTTGGTTATTTTTCATCTATGGTCCCTTTTTGCGTGTAAAGGATAATTATCCTGGGACTTAGTTTTTTCACTGGATTCCATACTACTGTAAAAATACGTGCTCGAGTTAGGGAGCGATACAATAACCTGTTGAACTATAAGCAAATGAGCTAACCCATTAAAAGCCAAATACAGTTAAATTAACTGAGAAAAATATACTCTGAAATTATGATATAAAACATGAGCTCACTCAATAAATAAGAAAAAAATATTAAATTCTGACAATTAATTGTTTAGCTCTATGGTCACTAAAAAACATTCTAAAGAAATTAGAATTATTTGGTTATAAAAATGCATGTTAGTTATTAAAGTTTTCTTTTCAGCTATTTTTAAATAAGTATTCCATTTATTTTTCTCAGGGATTTTCTTAGGCCTCTCTCTTTCCTAGGTCAAATTTCAAATGAAATATATTTACATAATTTGAACAATTTAGAAATAAATACCAAATTATGTACTTAAAAAGTGCAAAACTGTTCATTGATTATTCCATTAAAATCTTTTTTTAAGTGATTTTTTTTTACAAATCAAATGTAAAGATTAGTTTTATCAATAGTAACTATTAAGTGTTATGGCATTTTTCTTTTTAAAATTATTCTAATTTGTGCGATGAGTACCATTTTTAATTGGTTATGTAGCATTTTTTAACTAAAGATACAACTTTTTACACATTTATTTTCAAAAACTAAATCCGGATAAATAAACACGAATAAATCCACATGCACCATTTTGATTAACAGAAAATGAGCTATGAAAGTAACAAGTACGTATTTTATGGAACTCAACAAAGAATTGTATTCAGATATAAAAAAAGTGCTGACTTTTTTATAATTTATAAGAGGAACTCGTATTGATATCCTTTAACAAAGAAGAGTTTAAAGAAGTTTATCTATAAATATAATGTGAAAAACAAAATATTCTCATCAAAGGGATATAAGCAACTATATATGTCACTATAAAAATCAAATAAACACATCCTTCCTATAGTTAATTTTTATGTTTGTGAGTGTGTGTTTGAAGATGAAAATGTGTACAGAAAATCACTGCTCAATCCAGAGAGTATGCTGGTCATAATATGCGAGCAGTTGAAACAGATTCCATGTAGTTATCGACGAAAGCAAATATATAAACATACCTACTTTCATCCATTTAAACCAAAGCAAGACAGATTGCAGAAGTATAAAATCCATACAAATACTTCATTATAATTTGGCGTTGCTAAGATATTATCTTATCTTTGTCTGCAGCAACTATATATGTCACTCGTGGGAAAATTCCTTTTCTATTTTTTTTTTTTTTTTTTTTTGATTAAACATCAATATATCAATTTTCAATAATCATAATACCTGATTGACCAGTCACAGATTTCTGCACAACAGATTTTTTTTTGTTTTAGATCACTTTTAATAAATTGAACTTATAGAATGATGAATGTCGAAGAATCAAGGAACAACTCAGTTACCCATCTTAAATGGACCAACATCATACAAAATTTCAATTTATAATTTTCTCAATTAGAATAATTGTCTCACTTAAAAATTATAAATCAAAATTTTGTATCTAAAAAACCAGCTTTTAATGATCTAAAATACACGTATGTCCATAAATTAAGGATAATCCAAAAGCATGAGGAAATCGAACATGGAAGGAAAAATGCCACCTGTAGATATATCAGACACATGGTACATGCTAATTACTGGATGGCATAATGACGAGAAAGTAAGAGAGGGGTATGTAAGGACATATGGCAAAGAAGGATACGTGTTTACAACCGAACTATTCGACTCTTAGTGTCACGACCGCATAAGTATGACACAGAGGACATATGCAGATGATATTTTACGTGGTAGATTTATCGGCAGCCGGTAATGTTGTCTTATGTAGATAACAGTGGACCAAGGAACTTGGAATCACCCAAAGTATCATCTGTAGACTGTGGCAATGATTCCAAGATGATGGAAATGTCAATAGACGTTACAGTACAGGTCAATGATAAAGTCGAATAACGATTGGAATTTGGCAGTAACTACCAAAAGAAGTAGAAGGAGTGAAGCAATGGACTTGTCGAGTCAGTTCTCATCAACCACGAGTACGACCATTTCAAGGAAAAAAGTATTGAGGCAGTTTGGCCTATATGATCACAAGATTTTCATATGGGTTTCTCTCAAGACAATTCTGTATCATTAGTGGTTAGCATTATGTAGAGAACGTGCAATGTGTACAATGTCATAATGGATTAGTGTTAACTTTCCAACGAGTAGCAGCTAAAGCTTGCATGTCGAACGTACTTAGGGAGAACGCCAGCTACTCGTACGATCAAGATAACATCGTTGAATACCAAGTGAAGGTGGTGCAGAAGGGCTTGTTTAAAGAGGCATTATACTAAGCTTCAGAACAAATCTGCGAGTTCAAATTGAAACCATGATAGATGAAATTTATCGTGATATCATTTTAAAACAAAATGTCCATTGTTTAGGGATGTAGTGGGCACCAAATTTGTATTAATGGATGACGACCCCAATCCTCATCGATCGAACATCGTCAACAACTACCTTTATTCTGAGGATATCACCCGTATAGAAATTCCAGCATTCTCACTGGACTTGATTCTAATAGAGCATGTGTGGAACATGCTTGGCCGATGAATCGCAGTCCGTCAACCACCTCCTACATCTGTACCGAACCTTTGGAGAGTATTGCTTGCAGAGTGGAGTGTTGACATCTGTGGGAGCGGGCTCTACTCACATGTCACAAATGGAGGAACCAGGAAACTTCAAAGCACCTACAATGATGAATATGCATATGAATGAATGAAACATTCATATTCCAGTGTTCAAAAGTGGTTGGGCTCACATCGAAGTTCTTCTGTTCATGATTATTTGTTCTTGTAATTAAGCTATTGTGAGATCATTGCATGAGTATTTATGAAAAACATTCTATTAATGTGTGAGCTTTTATAAACAAATTTTATATGTTAATCAGTGTAAAAAATATATTTCTATCAAATAAAAATTTTTAGTCTCAAATTATCAAAATTTTAATATCTTGTACTCAGCATATTTTTATCATATTATATTCCGGTATTCAATACAAAAATATATTGGAATTCAGCGAGGTATTATTTACAATGTTTAAAAAAAAAAGAAATTTGATTAAAAATTTTAGTTTTTGTATAAGAAACGAAGAATTTTAAATTAATTTTTCTTCGCAATATTTTTTTTTAGTTATAAATCAAATTTTTGTAAAATAAATTATATGAAAATGAATAATGTCAAAAACAATATTAGAAAATAATAGAATAACATAAGTGCAAATCCGAAGTTCCACTATGGGGCGTGGGAGATAGGAAGCACTGAAATCAATAAAACAACATAACTTGCCAAGCTCTCTTATTCTTATAAAATCCTTTGCATCATTGATATTTAAATCTCACTTCCGATAAATCCATTAGATTTAAGGTAATATCCATTTTTCCTGACTCTTCTTACCAAGCCCTACAGGGGAAATATAATGGAAACGATTTTACGTCATTCCTTTTTCATTCCGAAAGAAAGTAGAGAGTGGAGTAAAAGGAGAAGGTTCAGAAACATCTTCCCTTACTATCGCTTTTGAGTTGAGAAGTTACGAGCCCAGGGCATTGAGCGAGTATTATCTCTCCACTACATTTTGACTATCGCGTACCACACACCAAGTTTCGCTATTCCCCCACGAAAACTTTCAAAGTTTTTTTTTTTACTTCTTTCCATTTTTCTATCCACTACAACTAAACACTGCGAGATCCAAAAGCAAGATAGGGAGTTCGCCTTAAAGGATGCTGTCTTCCATCCCCAGAACCCCATCCAAAACCCAAACCCAACGAACTATGGAGTAGAAGATACCACACTTTTTCCACCAAAATATATCTTTAGCCTGTGCTGGAGGGCCACGAAGCCCTGTTCCAGATAAGGCCTAATCCATCATTGTGTCCTTAAACGGCGATATTTTTGGTCGAGATTTCTTGAGTGACACTTCCAACCCCCAACCCTTTATGCTCTACTTTTTCTAGCGCCAGTGAAGCCCTTTAGCTACTTGGAGCTATATATATATAAAAGCTGCTGGATATTGCTCAAAAATTTTAGGACATTATCTTCAAAGAAACTTAACCGAATCGGGGCGCTCCCTCTTGCAAAATTTTTCAGTGGTAAAGAAGTTTATATACTATCTTTTAGTCGGGTAGTGGATGACATTGACAAACATGTTTCTGTTCGCAATTCTTTGAAGTAATACTTCATGTCATCCCTAATGACTTGAAGCTATAGGATAAGAATATAAAATAGAGTTTTTTTCCTGATAAAAGTTAACAATATGACATAAAAAGTGTTTTTTAAATTTGCAAAAAATATCTTTGTTCTACAACTTTTTCTAATCAATCTATCATGAATAGATTCCTCTCATTAAAGCAATACAAAGTTACATTCCTAAATAAAGATTTTAAGATACTTTTTAATGAATATATTTTCTCTCACAAACATTTATCATTAAATGTATTGTCAATAAATTAATTGAATTTGGAGAGCTGTAATTATAGCAATTTTGGCAGTAACTGTTGTCTATGAACTAAAGAATAAACTATATATTGTACATAAAGTAATTGTTAATCGCAGAACAAATAACTGGATCAACTAACCAAACAAATAATTAAAGATCAACATTATAATGTTTTCGTTGTTCATTTTTCTAATTACTGCATCCAATATGAAATTTGATTTAAGTGCATTTGAAATTTCAATATATTCTCGGTGATCTAGTGGTGGTAATAAATTTGACGTTAATGTCTGATATTTTTCAATTGATTAATGTGTCTCCATGCGTACTCTCACTATGGGTGTAAGATCTACACAGTATATTTCAATTGTACATAATGTTGAATGTCAAGAAGTCTTTCAGTACTTATCATAATGACTTAAAAAGCAAAGAACTTGAAATTCATTATTGTCATCTGGGATATTAAAAAATGAAATCTTAAATTAGTGGGATTTAAGAACCTCTTTAATTCTTTTAGACGGCTTAATCTTAATTTAGATTTAAATGCGTTTGGTATGTCAATATTTGTGTCAGTTATACCAAATGTTAAAGATTCTTGTTAATATAATTGTGTACTTTGTTTCAGATCAGAATATTTAATACCTATATTTGTGCTAAAAGACTTAAAAAAAACTATATTCAGTGGAACAAAGCCCACATAGCCCTACAGTTCCCATATCTGTTTCATTCCGAAGGGTTTTGAATGCCAAGCGTATGTCACAGTTAGGTGGTCCGCATAACGCGAAACCCTTAATATTTTGTTCCCAAGCATGTTTGGTACTCAGTTTTAATGACCCACTAAAGATACGAAAAACTGAATCTACATTGCCTAGGCCGAGAATCGAATCTTGGACCTGTGACTTGGGAGAACAAAGTGTTAACACTATGCCACTGGTTTAAAAAAGACATAGCCAAGTCTTAAATTACCAAATTTGTCAACTTTTGAATAATCTCATCACATTTTTCGATAGTGTTACTCTCTGAAACATACTAAATGAGATAAATCTTATTACTTTTCATCTTCCAAAGAAAAACTAAGGTAATCATTACTATTCAACTGAAACTGAAAATTTTTGAATTACAAATATTATGATTTTGAATCAAATTTGGTTCGGGAATTGCACATCATATTTCCTTCACTTCTTTCTTAGAGTATTTACAAAGCCTGTTTAAAAGATTATTTAAATTTGGAAAAACGATCAGAGTTTCATAATATGAATATTCCCCCCCCCCTCCCCCCGTTTTAAATCTTTCATGGATAACTTGTTACTTAACTATTCATAATTTGAAATAAATATTTTAAATAAAAAGGTTGTGTGTGTCAAGTCTCTTAAAAATCTCTTTTATATGGTGAGAAATAACTCAATGCACAGAATATCCCTGCTTGTCTTCCTTTCTTGAAATCTGGCATAATATAATTTTTGAAACATGTTCCTAAATGATGCAAATACATTTATTGAATTTCAGTGGGATCAATCAATGTATGCGAAATTTTATAATTATTCGTTTCCTTCTCCGTTTCAAAATCTGATGAGTTTATAGCAGAATGGTTTACACTAGGGCCTTCAATTAAACAGTTCATGGCTTCAGTTCCCACCTAGGACGAGAATGTTTGTAATTGATCGAATCCATATTGAATCATATGTCCTGATCGGATTAACCTTAGTGTGCAGAAAATGACCTTAAAGTGAAAAACAAGTCAAGGTGTTTCAACTTCTGCTATGAGAGTCAAACGTTTCATAAATGTGTTATTTGTTTGAGGTATGGAAGAATACGTATTTCGAATAAATTCTTTCAGATAATTTTTAATTCTAATTATACGTTGAAGCCTTTTTTAATAGCCTCTTTGATTTTCATATCGGGTTCTACCAATTTATTTTATAAGAACACAGTTAATTATGTTAAAATCAAAAATGCTATAAAATATTTATGAGTGTGTTTTTCAAATTCACATATATGATGCAGAATTCACAAATATCTGTTTCGTAATATAAAATTGAAATTTAAACTTCCAAAATATTAAAATTAGTATTAAAATGTATTTAACAATCCATACGATTTGTATTACATTTATTTTTATATTCATTAATTATTAATTACTTTTATATATATTAATTATTATTTATATACGTTAATTATTATTGCATTAAATTTTTATCAACGTGAAGAACTTTGGCATAAAACAAGACAAAAAAGTAAAATACAAAGTTCTTAATATAATAATTCAATATTTTGTTCATTAAGTATTTCTGAATAAAAAAATAAAGCAACAATTATTAGATTAAAAGTTTTATTTTTCTTTTTTGGTATTTTAAATAAAATATATATATATATATATATATATATAATGGGCATTGCTTTCTTATTTGGTGTAATAATAACTAGTGTTTTTGCTGTAATCAAAAATAGATGAATAAATTATGATCATTTTATTTTAAGATGACATGGTTATGATCAAATAATAAACTCATGTTCGCTAAGAGAACAAAAATTGTTGAATATAATAATTCACTGTTTCAGATTTTACTAAGTTTACGTACAGACCTTATATACACACACGTATATACGTATAAATAGAAATACGGAAACGCTTGAAATTTTGAGAGGCAATGTTATTTTGTTTTGTTTATTACTTTGATCTATTTTTTTAAAAAAGTGACTAATAGTTTTTTTTTTATTGGAAGAATCTTTTTATTATATAAATTAAAAATATAATTTAAATAATAAAATGAATCCTGTTGAATTCAATATTCTCACCTAATGTTTCTAATATTTTTTTTAAAGTTATACTCAATGGTTGAAGTTTAATAAAAAGAGTTCGACCGGAAGTTGAAACTGATTGCTTCCTCAAAGGAAAAAGAAGAATCGTCTCCGGAAATCTAAGCTGAAAACAGTGAGTCAAATCAGGAAGCATGCAGAGTTGTCGCAGAGGGATATGCTGTCGCGTAACTAACCGTTCGGTACTTTGTTGACATAGGACCCTCCTGCTATCAATTTCTCGGACGGGACCCATCACATCTCATTTTGTGAGAAGCTTCGCCAACACGGTTTCGCGACATCGGACATAGGGTTGCTGTGGAAAAGTTTGGCGAGCATTTGGCGAGAAAGGAGAGAAAATTACATGAACTGAATCTACTTCACCTCTTTTCTTCAATATTCTGATCAGTCAGTGATGGTTATCATTAATTTTGGAATTACTTTTTTCATTGTTATTTCAGAAGTGGGGTTAAATATTTCAACTGAAAAGGTTTTTTATTTAAAAATTATCTCGAGGTTTTACATTAATATATATTTTCTATTTGTGGTTAAGAAGGAAATAAATGTAAAATTTATGAACTTAAAATAAAATTAAGCAATAAGAATAATAATATAATGTTATATTAAATGAATTAGTTGTTTTCAAAAACGTAATTCTCTAAACTTGGCATTTATTATATAAGTAGATTTATATAAAGGTAAGAAAAACCACTAGCTTTTATTTTTCCTGATATCTAATCGTGATTAATGAATCTTTTGTAAATGAGATATATCTATACACAATTATATAAATTAAGAGAAGAATGCTTGTGTGAATTATTCGTATATTTACTGAAAATTTCTATACAAACTACTCTTGATTTCTTTTTAGATACTGGGTCACAAATATCATTACACTGAAACATTTAAGGAATTTAAGAAATGAAATAAATAAGTGAAGTTAAAGATTGTATAAAGCAACAAAGTGAAAATATTGAGAAAATTACCGAGTTTTTTGCTCTGTCAAAAAGTTACATGCAGTACAATTTTTCTTTTCTTTTATAAAAATGAGAAAAGGAAGAATATTTTACTTTGTTTTTTGTAATGTATATATGTATCAAAATTAATTAAAACCGATTTTTGGTGTGTACAGAAGAAAAATAAATAAAGGTAAAAAATCCATGAAAATTTAATATTTATTGTTTATAAATGATATTTTTAAATACACATTTGTAGAATTTTTTTTCCTTTTTTTCTCTCCCCCCCCCCCCTCCTTCGTTGAAGTAAAAGCTTGACTACACTCATTACGAAAACTTATCTTAAATTCAGTTTTCTTTTATTTGATAAAATTGCTAATTATCTGGAAACTGGTCAGAATTTATATGAAAACGAATATTGGTAAATAAATAAAAGTATAACGAATTTTAGAAATTTATTTCTTAAAATTCAAGAAATAATTTTAAGTAATAAAATTTTAGATAAAGATAATGCGTTTGTAATTTCGTTTTCCCAATGGTTTTCTAAATATCTCTTTGTCTTGAAAAATTAACTCTTTTTTCTTAAAGACAAATCTAATTTTTAAAATGAGAAGAAATAACTAAAAAATGTATCAGTTTATCCATGGGAGCTATAAGTAAAAGGTTATCTAAAAAAATCTTGCTAGTCAGAAAAATTGGATTTTTAATATTAATTCTGAGATTTCATGTAAAATTTAAATTTTGAACAATCAGAAGATATCGTAATTAACCATTTGTAAAAAAAAAAGTTTTTTTTCATCAAAAACTGTGTAAAATATAGATTTTAATTACATTCCATTAAAATGACAAAATGTAATTTTATTTGCTTAAAATCTTTTTAGTTTCTATAAACTTTTCTTTTAAGCCATGGAGCCCGTTACTTTTAAGGCAACAGGGCAATCGTGTACTAGTCAAGTTGCTATAGTACCACCCGTTACTTGAAACTAAAATACATAAGAGCCCCTCTGCTGTAACAATTCAAGTATATGAAAGATGCCAAAATTTCATGTATTTCATATCCCTACCATATGCTATTTTTTAATATTTACATCGCTCTAGTTTAAATACTTATGTTTTAAAGTATAGTTTAAGAAATCCCTCAGACGTACTGTTTCGCAAGCTTGAATCCCAATCAAAAAGTGACAGTATCGAACACGGGAACAATGGCTTACTCACAAGCTCTTTGAAACCCTTATTATATATCAGTTTAACATTTTAAGCAGTTTAAATCATATAACTCTAATGGGAAAAATTCAAAAATTTTGTATTCTATATAAAATATATTATCTATAGTTTTCTCTTATATTCGCATTTTTCGAAGTAATCATACTATTTGAAAAACATTTTTGTACTGTTGAATGCCACCTGGTAATATACCTCCCAATATCATTCTCAATCAATGAAATATATTTGACAAAACTTCTAAATTTTTATATTGCTTTTCCATTTTCATTTATTTATTTTTTTCGAAAATTATATTTATTCTACAGTTATTGTTGGACAAAAATTTTCCAATATTTCGTTTTTCGCGATAAATTTATGATCTCCTTAAGATTTTAACTAAAAATGCCTCATTTTTTAATACTAATATTTATTCTATTCTATAATAATATTTTACTAGTAATTTGAAAAATACTTTTTTTTTCAATATAAAATTCTAATAAGTTATGACTGCCTAGAAATGCTTAAAGATCTAGAAAATATATCTAATTTTTTTTAACCATTTCAAGATGCACTGTACTACAATTTCACACATCAATTGTTGTTTATAGATAAAAAATAGATTCATGAAAGGGAAATTAAAAAATATATCAGTCGCTAAATCGCCAATGAGGGTAGCCAGGAAACGTGGCCTGACGTCCCAAGATCACAGCTCCGGTAATTCCTGGTGATCAAGACGAACTATCTCGCCAATCCAAGGCGGCTATCTTCTTTTTCATTCTTTCTCGACTCTTGCCTTATCTTCAGGCATTGCCTACTTGCGGTATACTGACCTCCGCTTTGCTATCCGACGCGCCATCTATTAAGTCGCGGGCCAATTTCCGGTCCCCAACACCCCCAAGGGGGTGGGAGAGCGAAATAAGGGAATCGGTTTTTGTATTTGTTTTCTCCGTTTCTCTGATTGACAGTAGTGGTTTGTTTGAGGTCACTATTGTCGGTTTTGTCATCAACTGCAAAAGAAATATCGTGATTCTTGGCGTATATTTTTATTGTTCTACTCGCAATTCATTACATATCTCCATTTTGGTTATGGTATCGTTGGTGTTTATTTATTACAATATATATTTCCTTAATAAATAAATGTTTTTACATCATTGTTAGTTGACAAATATTTGTTCACTTTCACTTTACCATTTTGTTTTTTCATTTATAATGTACCACAATTCATCAAATCGACAGCATTATAACAATATATTATAAAAAACTGAATTGTTATAAAGATGAAACTATGTGTCACAATACTTGGAGATAAGAAATGAGATATAAAAGTTTGCAATGAGTATTCCATTTATTTATAAATGTAAATTGGTACAACTCACTGATGACAAATCATGTCAAGAGAGGTATTTGTGGTTTCTGACTTGAGCTGAGATCTACGAATTGAAAATCGCAATGTTGGAATAAATTAATTATCCCTAGTGCTGTATTCATAAAACCATGATGTCATGAGCGATTCGTCTGGAAAAGGAATATCACATTTTTTTACTTATCTATGCTCAACTTCCATACCATTATTGAAACAACGAAATTCCATGATTTAAATTAAAATTATTGATGCCAGAAAATAACTTTTATTACATGCAAGATACTATTTTATTTCTTATTTCGACACAGTTTACAGTAAAGATTTTATTTAACTGTATATCACCTACTACATTCCTCAACCATACTTGTCAGCATATTCAATCATATAATAAAATTAATGAAAGTTAGGATATTAGTTTAGCAGTTTTGGCCTATTTTAACCAAAAAAAAAATAATAATAATATTCCCAATTTTTCAGTAACGTAAAATACAAACCCTAAATGAAAAATTTTTCATTCTTCAATATCAAAAATATACTGAAAAGTTTGATATGTGTCTGAACAAGATATACATTCACAAAGTACAATTTAATTGAAATGCCACACATAAGTTTGTTTAATACTTACATTTTTTTCACACAGTTAGGCTGTGAATCTTCAGAATATATTAAATAATTCAGTAAATAAAAAGGCATTATAATTGACATAATAAATGATTTCCATATTTATCACACGCTCTTAATTAATGAGTTTAGTCATATTTAATTTACATCCAAATTATGTTTGAAAAATTGAATTTGATTAAAGAACAAATAATATGAAATTAGTAATAAAATTGTTTTAATATCAAAATATTTCACGCTTTTATATCATACTTGCAATATTATCAGTTAAGGTAAATAAGATTATAAATTTAATCAAAATATATTTTGATTAAAAATATAGGGAAATTTGAAAGTAATCTAAATATTTTGAACAAAAAATTATGCTTTTAAATCTTTTATCTAAGTGTTCTCAATGTATTTCATTAATTTTTTCATTTAAATTAAATCTGTAATAACAAATGTAATAAATATAATATATATAATTAATCGAAAATTTTGAAATTATTTGTAAGCAATAAGCATATTTTATAATATTTTTCAATTACATAAGTGTATATTGTAGAATATTAATTTATTAATCCAAAATTCCTCTAAGAACTCTTCATCTTCGGAAATAGTTATTTGATTAATAACGAAGTTATATCGATATCATGCCCTAGTTAAAATATTTTAAAGTATAAGTTACATTTTTGTTCAAAAAAATAAAGTGAATGTGTTTTGTCCAAATTTTTTTTTTTATTTTTTTTTTATTTCTTATATTATTATCTTAAGAATATTTAAAATTTAATTGATGAATATATAACGATATATACTTATCGATTAAATTTACGGGCTAGGCTATATTGATTTAATCACATAAGATTTTTAAAAAAAATGATTCTCGGAATATATATAATTTTTTTTTCCATAAAATGATTTCTTTTATTATATTCATTAATTTTACTTTTTCCAGTTAAATGTTGTTTTCATAATTATAATTATTATTTAAAAATAACGTTGATCAATTATTTCATATTTATTAAATTTTATATATAAAACATCAATGCAAAATTAATTTTTGCCATAAAAAAAGAAAAATATATGGTAAAAAAAGAGTCACAATAGTATTATAGGCCCTCCAATAAAAATACAATTTATTATTATTATTATTTTTTGTGTGAAATTATATACATAAATAGGTTGACAATTGTAAGTATACATATCAAAGCTGTTGAGCCAGGAACTCAATCAAAATATATTTTCCTTTAATATTATTTTTCATAATCAAAATATTTACTCCTTAACTGTTATTTTTGTTTTGTTATACGGTACATCACTATAATCATGGCGTATTTGAAATTGGTATTCGTCCTATTCTGATTACTGCAACTTATTGAACACTAATAATATTTGGACTGTTAATTAGTTTTATACTCGGCTTTGATTAGTTTCGCATGAGCTATTGAAATAGTCAGATTGAATAGTGGTAGATTGTTTATAATTAGCTCACAACAAATAGTTTTAGCACTAATCTCCTTTGATTGATTGAATCGTTGATATTAAACTTACTATGATTAAATTACTCGACATGATTAACACAGGCAAATATTTTTATTCATTCATGGATTATAAGGTTTCTCCGTTGATTATTATTATTACATAGTAACTCAAATAAAGCTATATTGATTGGTTAGTTGATTAGATGATGTGCAGTTAATTGATGAAACATATCTTGAATTTTTACAAAATTATATCGTTACTAAAATTAATTTTTTCATTCATTATAAACTATTTATTCTAGACGTAAAATTTAATATATAATTTCTTCATACAAAATTTCTAATTGACATAAAATTGATTTTGATTACTTTTTCAGAAGTGATAATAAATGAATGTAAATACGTGAAGCTTATTTTAATTATTGTTTTTCTTAAGTTATTAAGTACTGTAAGAATATCAAAAATTAGCTTTGTATTTTTTGTTTATATATACCTGCATATCGTACAAATTTTATATTAAATGTTAATTATATATACACATTGTTAATGCACAAATTTTTATTTTTATTTCATTTGCATAAAATTTAAATCAAGAAACTCAGACAATTAATATAAAACAGCATTGAATAATAAAAGTTTTATTTAATTAATTTTGAGTAATTTCAATCAAACTTTGTCATCAATAACAACAAGTATTAAATTAACAAGTATCATCACTAACAACAAGTATTAAGTATTAAATATTTAATATAAAACTTGATAATAATTAGTATTATTGTCTATTATTAAATTAAATATTTGTACTGATATTTTTAAGACATGCAAGAAATTCATATAGCAAAAAAAAAAAAAAATTAATATTGAGATTAATGAAGTACTTAAGAAAACTAAATTTCCGATCACTCATTATAAACAAATATAAGAGATAAACATTATAGAATAGATTAGTGAATTTTGTCATAGTTATGTGACAAAAATAAGGACATATATTTATAAGTTTACCTGACTTTTTCACGGCGTAAATCTTTTTTTGGAAAGGTTTCACAGTCCTATTGGTAGAAAAGCTATAGAGAGAAAGAATTGGGTTCGATCCCAGCAAACAACAGGAGATAATTTCTTTTTTTGCTTCTACCTTCTGCATAAACATCTATTGGGTAGCTGTTTGGGAGTTTTCTGGGTTTCCTCCCTTGTAACTTTAATACGGTAGACAATATATGAAAACCCTCTCAGAAAACATTTACTCTGTAGATAAATATAAACTTCTTACAATAGCATTAAGGTATCCACTAGGCAATACCAAAAACTTTTTTGAAAGCTTTTTTAATGTACATGTGAAACAAATGTTCTTATAAGATCTACACGTGTCTATATCAATACTCAATTACAAATACATATTTTTGATTTAGAATTCAATGTCCACTATATTATAAATTATCATTTTTCTAGTTTTATTTAAAAAGTTTACCATTGAAAGAGTAGTTCTGACTATTATTGTAAACTCAAGAATTCTGGGAGTGTTTAGATAATTAAGTATCTAATTAAAAAGAGGAAAACTTTTTTAAAAAGAGAAATCTCTCTTCATTTATAATAAAATCTTGAAATTTTCTTATATTTAATATAGACTTTTTTTACGACAAATTTAATAATTATTAATTTTGTCATAAAACAGACAAAATTAATAATTCTTAAATTTGTCTCTTTTATAACTACTTTGTCTTAATAATTATTGTAATTGCCAACATATTATATATACCTGGAGGAAATTCTTAAAGAATGACTGCACAAATTGAAGTGAAATTTATATCAGGATATCAATTTTCTGTTAAATTAAAATAACCTTTAACTTTGAAGTTTTGATTACAGCTTTTGTTATTAATTTACAACCTGATTAGAACTTCATCTACCTGCAAAAAATGTTACTCCAACGATGCTAGTCCTCAACATATTCTTGTTTGCCTTTATTTTTCCATGGAGGAGTTTCTTGAGAGACCTCTCCTCTTCCTCAATTTTTTGAGGGTATATGAACTTATGATCTGGTGTAGCTCCGCTACCCCAGATGGGATTGGAAACAACAACAACAGAATTTCATCTAAAATCGCTTTTGCCTAAAAAAATGCTTGTGTTTTTTTCCCCTCATTTTAAATTTGGATATCTATGCATCGCTGGACAAAATATCCGACAACGCATAGATAACCAAATTTAAAATGAAAAAAAGTAGACAAAATATTTTCATGGTAACGGATCCCTTTTGTTTCTGCATTCTCACATTTTTTTTATTAAATAATAATATTTAGTATTTTATTTTTTGATTTTTGAAAAAAATATTATTTTGCCTTTTTTCCGAATGCGTTTTCGCCTTTCTCTATCCATCACCTCTCATAAAGACATTTGAATATGGTTTTAGTTATTTTTCAATATTTAATAATTTTGTAACTAAAGAGAGTTTTGAAAAATGGTACACTACATTCCCTTTATTTTAACTAATCTATGCATGAGACTTTAATTAACCATCGTTTTGGGTAGTCGTTAATTAAATTATTTTAATATTATGTTTCTTATGAATTAAAATGTGGAATTTCACCTTTTATTAACTTTTAGACTGAAACTTCAGTCAGAAATGATGTTTTTCTCTGGAGTTTTGGTTATTTCGTATGACAGTGTAGAATATATCTACTGAAAGTTGTAGTTCTGTTCCCATTGCTTTGCTTATTAAATGTTCGTATTTTCAGATCATAATAAGCAATGATATTGAAATCTAAATGTTTTTTTTCCCTCTGTAAAACTAAACAAATGATTTAAATGGGAAGCAGCAAATAAGCATCATTATTAGATTATTTTAATTTTCATACTATTTCCATTAGGTGGATGTATATATTTTTTTTATTTTAGTGCTTATGTATGAGAAATTGCAAATGTGTGTAAAATTTATTTCAATGCATATCTTAAGAATGCTAAAATTTATCTGACCTTGAACTTGGAGTGGTTACTTTGCGAAATATTACAAAATAGAATTTTTCATTTCTTACCTCGTAAGATTTGATTTTATGAGAATTTTTTTTATTTCTAATGGCGGGTACCCTTGAGCAAGCAAGTAACATTAGCCCATTTGCCGCAACAAGGCCGGAAACTGCTACTCATTTTATCGTTACCCGGTGGGCACCTGTGAACCAAATCACGGAGGTACGAGTAGCATCGCCCACGCCACACCGCCACAAGCCCGTTTATCGGGCGGGTCACATTCATCCATCATCTGAGGAAAGGACAAGAAACACAGAGGCAGAGAAAGTACATCCATGCCCGAGCCGGGATCCGAACCCAGGTCCTCCCCTTTCGTAGTCAGTTACGCTAACCTCTAGACAGGTTAGGTGGCATTTTATAAGATATAAACTCGATTATAAATCATCCATCAATGCAAAATATTTGAAAAATAATTGGAAAGATACTTCATTGATGATTTCGGACAAATAATAATAAATTAGTTCTTTTCCGTCAAACAAGGTAGGGAAAACTAATCGAGAATAAGCTCAAATATTCATTATTCGTAATATTGCATCAAATTTTTAAAATAAAAATAAAAACTAACGAAATAGTTTTACCATCATTGAAAATATTTCAAGGAATGTGTGTAAAATTATCATAACACAAAATAACAATTGCAACTTTCGTAAAAAAATATGGCGAAATTAAAAACTACAGAAGCTTTTTTAAGCAAATTCAGGCTGCATCATTAGCTGACGTATGAATCTTTAAAGGAATTTTGAGACATCATGAATAAAAAATAAAATCATGTGTTCACATAAACTAAATTGTTCATTTAATGAATCACTGCAAAGCTTTCTGAGCAAATGGAAAATACAATGCTAGTCGTAAACATACCCGGAATTTTACGGCGAAATGGAGGGAAATTTCCGGAAAGTTCCCTCTTTTTATTCTATTCCTTCGGCATCATCTCAGCAACGGGTATGTAATTAGAAAAACGTGGCGTTCCAATCAAGTTTCGATTTTACGCACCTTGGATTCTATTCCGACAAAAGGGGGGTAGTTCGAGCGACGAACCTCATTCTTTTGGGGGAGAACACTGATTTCCCGGACCAAATGCCGGAATTCCCCCCTCGCCGTTGGCCTATCCGCCCCCCGGATTTCTCGTAAAGCTACGCGCAATTTCAGGGTCTTCTTAACGAAGTGGATTCCCTACTGTAGGGTTGCTTTAACCGACTATGAATGATCGCCAAATTGTCGAACGGAAAGTTTTTATTTCATCACTGGCTCTGTTTCTTTTTATTTCTGATATTCTCCGAAATGTAAAAAAATTTTGCGCGTATTCACTTATTTTGATCAAATTAAAATGTTAACAAAATCATTATTTATTTATTTTACCATTATAATTTTGTCCAGTTTTAAGTCATTGTTAACTATATATATATATATATATATGTGTGTGTGGGTGTGTATTTCTTAAGGAAGTTTTAGTTTTTTCTAACTTTTTAGAAATTAAATATATTTCAATAATATTTTTTTTATATTTATAAGCTTTTCTACAGATATAAGAAAATGTTGAAATTCCATATTAATTTACTAAAATTCAGAGCGACATCAGTATGATACAAAAGTTCAATATGTATAAATCAAATAAAAGTTAACTTTTGTTCTCAATGACGTTTAGACTTAATTTAAATATAACTTTCAAATTTTTTTTTCAAAAATTAAAATTAATATATATTTTGATGAAACTAATGAACTTAAATTAACTATGCATAAATGAGATAAATTAAGTATTATAAATGCGTAACTTTCTATTAGTGGTGCGTAAATGTGGATCTATCTGTTGAGAATTAAAGATTATTTTTTAAAAATGCTGTCTCTTTAAATTTTCGATTATATTTTCTAATACTTACTATTAATAGTAGGGTATTTCAAATATCAAAGGGTAAATAAATCTAATTCAGAAAAACTTCGACAAATATGACTACAAGTAGAAAAACTAGAAAATTATTTGCCTATGTTTCATTTTCCGTACAAAAAGGAAATTCATTTGATAAAAATGTCTTTCTTACAACTTAAACTCAATTTTTTTAAACTAAAAACAAATATTTCACAGTCATGATTTGATTAAAAAAAGCCATCACTCCCACTGTTAGAAGGTAGTGGGTTCTATACCCGCCCCAGACGTAGAGTCACAGTGTTGATTCATGGCAATTAAGACACTTAAAATATGTCATAATGGTTATGTCTTCCAAGAAAACGACAAGTCAAATTTGGGAGTCTTTTGTTTGATCCTTGCTACAAGATCTTCTTTCCTATCGAAAACAATCTTTGACTTTAATACGCTGCATAACGTAAGGTGAACAAAAATTTTATCTTTTTATTTTTATTCCAAGAAGATTTAGGTCTGTTGGAGAATTAGTCTTATCTCCGATTATTATTAATTGGGTTAGCAACAATGAGACACAGTTTTGATTATTATAAAAAGGATAATAAAAAAAAGATTTGTTCAAATAGGAGTTTCTAGATTGATTTCAGCACAAACAAGAAATACCTACATAATATATTATAGTAAAATATCCAGATATTTTTATATTATAATATTTTTTATATCCTAATATTTTTATATTATAATAAAATATTCAGAAAGGAATCTTCTAGTATTTTCTAGTAAATTTATAGAAAAGGATATCTATCAATTTCTTGCCAAATGTGGTAGCCCGTCCATGCAGTTGGCTTGCTGACGAGAGAGAAAAGTGAGAAGATAGGCTAGGGAGAGGGGTTCCTTTTTGATAAAAATTGGCCTTTGTCGTCCGGCCAGGGCGATTCGGCGGTAAATTGGGTGGCTTCATGGAATGGCCGGGGCGGGCGTTCACCGTGAAATTAGACGCTGGGGCCGGGGCTTACGACGTACCCTGGTCCGTGATAATCAGGACCCGAGTTTCATTTTACCTCATCCCCCCTTCTCTCTGTCGACCGTTACAAACGGGCGAAAATTAGAGATGGATAGAAAATGTTGGTTTTTCCCAACCCCTATAACTTCCGATCCCCTCTGATATATTACCGATATTCTTCTAGAAATCAATCGCTACATATTCTTTCAATTTCTCCTCTTCTGTAAAACAGTTGCTCTTCTATAAAAATAAGATTTTTCGAATCTTTAACCTGAAAGAATGATGTGATAGTGATGTATTCTTTACTTTTATGTATGAGCTCCCAAAATATACTGAAAATAAATGTCCTTAAACTTGATTTAAATTAAGGAAGAGTAGAACAAATTTTATTCTGTATCTAAAGTAAAATTTAATACCAAAGTTGGCTTGTACTATACTAATTGGTAATCAAGTTATTTTAACATACAAATGGACACCTTCTAAATGTACCACGGTGGTTTGAATGCTAAAAGAGTCAATTTTTGTTATTGGAAAAGTAATGGGTTCTATAACTGGTACTTACGAAAGATCCGTGGTGTTCTTTAATGGTGGTGGAAACATGTAAAAATGAGTCGTAGTCGCTGTGTTCTCCAAATAAAATGGCATCTCTGGGAATTGTACGCCAAGTCTTCTGCTTCCAGATTATGAAGACTCACTATCCGGGGAGAAAAACCTACCTTTGATTACTTTTTTTAGAGACATCATTTGATAAACAAAAGTTATATATCTTCCCAGTTTGACCTTGAAGACATATATCTTATAGAGTAGATTTAGTTTTAGCTAATCAAAAAATAGTATCAGCTATTCAGTATTCCTAATTTTCCTATGTGGATAATGAAGTGTAATAAAAGCATACTTATTCTGATAAGCATGCTTATTCGTTGTTGTTTTTGATGACACTTGGCAATGCCAAGCCCGTCCGTCAGAGTCTAGGCGAATGAAGTCAGAGAGAGCGTCTTCTGTTTTTCAATAAAGCACCCTCATACGAAAGTGGAAGTACGACTTTTGGCCCAGAGATGGCAGCACCATCTGAATTTTCCAATTTAGAGACTGAAACCAGTGAAAACCTAAAGCCTGGATCCAACCACCCCCCAGAGGTATTAATTTGTAATGGGAACATAGAGGACATTGCGACCCGACAGATTTTACGTGCCCCAGTCGCCATTAGTGAACACGACGGATCTTCGCCTAAGCCGGGTTTCGAACTCACCACCTTTAGGTAACGAGAACGATGCCCTAACCAACCAGACCACCACGGCATCATGCTTATTCGGATGTAATTATTTGATTCTTTCGGTTTCTCTGCTTACAAAGTCTGAAAATTAGTTTTGGGAAAAAGTGCCATATGCAACACGTAAATAAATTTTTTAAAAAAATGAATAATTTGCTTAAATTTAGTGTTATGAATTGAATTAATATGTTTGCTGATGCTTCAAAAATTTATTATGAAAAAACATTATGTCATCTTATTATGTATTTCTCGTACTATATAGATGCTGCGGGAATTTAAAAACTTGCACTGTTTCTGTTTCTATATACTCTGCATACTTAATTATTAAACACCATGTTCATTGGCGAGAAAAATTTCAGGAAAATTTGATTCATTGAAGAAAAATAAGTAGCTTGAAATTCTTTAAGAAAGCTAACAGATTAGGTAATTTTAATAAAGAAAATGTCATTCTACATTAGGATTATCTTGATTTTATAAAAATACCAATTTTAATCACCAAACGGGGGAGTAGCCATCATGATTGTCGTACCTATATTACAAAGACATCTTGTAGAAAACAAACTCTAAAATAATAGTGAAAATTTGACTAACTCCAAAATAATTCCTCAGTGAAACTGATCCATCATCTGGATTAATGGTATGCTGTGCCATTGAATACATGTCTCTTGTTCACAATGATAACACTTTAAATAATGATCGTTATAATTCTGTTGCATTAAAACCACTGTTTTACCTTTACTCAACCCTGAGAAGTACTAAGTTTCACCAAAATTGTGTGTTACAAACATTGTATGGATCTTCATCAATACTCTCTAGATCATTTGCCAATTGTGAAGATCTGCATAATTGATGTCAAGCGACACGTTTTTCTCTATAAGCCAACCCATTGTGATTGATGGATTAGGACATTACTAAATCTGCACTGGCAGCTATGCACTAATACATACCATCCAGTTTCCATGTGAATAAATGCGCAGGCGTATAAGAATGCGTACAACTTCCAGAGATAACATTTTACTTGGAGGACATATTGGTGCTAGAATTGGTTGTTCTGGTACTGATTCCTTAAGATATGTGCTTTCGTGTTTCTTGAAAATGTAATAATTTGTTATTTCGAGCATAATGTATTTGTCCAATAAATATATTGTTATTTGCATTTATTCTTCGTATAGTATAATTTAATAAATAGCCAGTAATTTATTTGTATTTAAACTAACTAAATTTTTGTAAATGCAAATGTCATGGTTACTTCATTATCTTATTTTAATGAATCTTGCTTTGAAAGAGAGAAATTTCAGACTTGAAAACGAAGCTTTTTTGAAGTACTATTATTTATAACTGTTATATATTTTTTAAATGATTATATTTTCAATCTGATATCCTCATTATTAAATACTGCAATATAAATTTCAAATTGAATAGTATTTTAAGTTACATCATTATTAATAAACTAAAACATTTATTTAATAGTAATTAATAAAGATTTTTTTATTTGAAATTTAAGAAATATATTTATAAAAGTTAAAAAAAAAAGAGTTGGATATGAAGTCTAATTTTTTCTTTACTTCTAAAACAACAAATACGTTTGTTAATATTTGCATGAATTCACTTACTTAGATATTATAGTAAGTAATATATTTCGATTTTAAAATATACATATTAATATTATATATATATTACTTAATATAATATTGAAATCTATTGTTGTAAATGTCAAAGCTAAAATAAGATAGAGTTACCATTTAAAAAAGCAAACTTAGATTTCAAACGAAAATTTTGTAAGATTAAAATCTTAATTGTTAAAGCCATACTCAACAAAATACAAATACTAAAGATTTTACAAATTTATTAATATTATTTCTCCCTCATAATTATGTGTACCTCAACAATATTTACTTAATTATTTAAAAACTACATTGGATAGTAACACACTCAAAGTTATTTATTTGAATTGTCCTTCTTGAAAAAAAATAAGGGATTGTAATAATAGGGTACCCATGTGCAGTTACTAGCTTTGCAAACAGGCAATACTGGCCTTTCGAATCATTTCCCATGACACCGGGGAGGAAGTAATTGAATTTGCGCCTCCCTAGTAATGCTTGCTAAGATATCCATTTTCTGCGACACGTGTCAGAACATGTCGTAAGGGGACAGATGGTCGAAGCGGAAAACGCCTATATGTAATAACATCTCCCCTAAAAAATCTCTTTGATAAAATAATAGGAAAAAATTAATTTTATCCGTTTTATATGTAATTGTGTATGTGTGTATCACTGTTTTTATTAAATTACATAATTTTCGTATAAAATTTAATATTTTATTTTTACTCGAAATTTAACAAGTACATTTATAAAGTTGTGTAAAGGAATTTATTAAATTTGAAGAAACCTTGAAATTTTATATAATAATGGAGTCAAATCAATTTAAGATACACTTATCCTATTTTAATCAATAATAATGGATAAAATAATTTCGATTTATTGATTCTAATTCGAGTTTTGCCATTTTTTACTATTTGAAATAGTTTCCTTTTCAATATTTAATCCACGTGAACATGGTACTTTAATGTGAGGAATCCATACTAAATTATGCATATAAATGTTCAAATGTTTCTAAAATAAACAAATTAAATCAAGGTTAAGGATGAACTGGCTCTGTTGTCGGCCAATTCTTATAATAAATTTCTAATAAAATAATACTTAAATATTGACGTAAATGCCAAAGAGATGTATGAGAATTTAAATTTTAGGTAAAGATATTTCTCATTTTCAGTACATTTGTAAATTTGATAAAGAAAATTTAAAAGCACATCCAATCAAAGTGTTCAGTCACATTTCTTCTAGATGTGATTGTTTGTTCTACACTGTTTACCAATAAGTATTTGGACACCTGTGATAAAAAAGAAAAAACTAACTTTATTCAAAATCAATAGTTGGTAGACCCTCCATGAGAGGCAATTACAGCGTAAATTCCACATACTTTCCATACTCCGCATACTTTCCACAAGTCTTTGTATTACAACTAGAGGTATTTTCTTCCACTCGACTTGGAGTAGACATACATGTTCCTTCACCGATTTTGGACGGGTAGTGCACTCCTTAATTCGGCGATCCAACCGTCCCAGAGGTTCTCGATAAGGATCAGGTCTGGGCACTGTGCAGGTCAGTCCATTCGATTATCTCCATTGGCACGATACCAAGCTTGGGTTAACCTCGAAATATGACCACTGGCATTGTCGTCCTGAAATTAACAGGGATCAAACCCGTAAAACTGCCACTATGTAAGAAGTACATTGTCATCCAAAATGGTACAGTAGAAACGGCGTTGAGCTTACCATGAATGGAGACCATGGGTCCCAGTCCATACCAGGAGAAACACCCTCAGACCATATCCAACTCCGCCGGACTTGACTGTTGTCATAATGCATTCTGGCAAGAGACGTTCTTCAAGCAGACGCCAGACCCATACCCTGCCATCCGAATGGTAAAGGGTGAACCTTGATTCTTCGCACCAAAGAACCCGTTTCCAATGATCTATGGTCCAATTTCGATGTGCTTTGCACCACATTAACAGAGCAGAGTGGTAGGACTTTGTGATCAAAGACTTATGGGCAACAGCACGACCTCGAAATCCAAGCTGACGTGCTTCCTTACGCACGGTATTCATTGAAAAAATTCTCCCGGATGACTGTTGAAACTCCTCTCGGATGATGGCCATCGGTTTGGCACGGTTCTTCCGAATTTCTCTGGACAGCACTCTTCGGTCTCTATCACCTAGTTTCGTTGGTCTGCTGACTCAGGGCACATTGCGACAATCACATCGAGGCACATTGCTCATCTTCCACTTCTTAATCACATAGGCAATTGGGACATTGGGTATTTCAGATCTCTAGATATGTCCCTTAAGGATCGGCCACAATTGTGATACCCGATAATTATAACTTTCTTAAAATCAGAAAGTTCCGAACTCCGCGGCATCTTGCATAATGCCGATGTTGTTTCCTTCACGATATATACCGGCAAAGGCCGTAATGTGCCTCTGGACCACTGATATCGTCATTTGCATAGGTGTCCAAATACTAATTGGTAGATGAAGTTCTAAATGTGATTTTTGAAATTAGGCTTATCGAAAATAATTTTGTCTATTTATAATTAATTACCTGCAAGTTTTTCAATCCATTAATTCAATAATTAATTTTTAATGAGCGTCTTTATTCTAAGAAAATTTGCTCATTTCCATTGAAAAAGTATTCTTATTATAAAATCGACAACAACATTTTTTAAAATTATTTTTTAGTTTATAAATACTCATACTTTATTACATATAAATATGACAATCAAGAAAAAATTCATACAAGCCTCTTCTTTTGACAAGATTGAAATTAGGTTTCTTATTTAAGAAATACAAATTTCAATAAATAATACTAAAGGAATTTCCAGTACAAAACCGGTAGAGAGCATTTGAAAGAAATTTTTGCTTGGCTTAATTTAGAAGTTAATGATCTCAAAATTATAGCTTTCTAGGTGATATTATTGATAGTTAAATAAAAATTGGCAGATTATGACACATGTATTTCGAATACCATCCTTGATAATTATTTTAATTGCCTTTTCGAAATAAAATTCATTTGCAGAAGGGACATTTTTATTAATAAATTTAATGATATCAATTATAATAATAAGAAAAAGTCTGCTATAAGTAACATTCAGACGCATCGAAACAAAGTTTTTTGTTCATTCCTGAAAATGTGTGATGAAATTGTGATGAGGAATTAGGAAATACAATTGAAGGTGGATATTTGATTGATAGGAGGAATCAAACTTTATGGGCCGATTAATAACGATTGGAATGTTTTGGTCAGACGGAAAAAGATAAGTGAAATAAATTGACCACTGTCGGTGAAAGATATTAAATTAAAAAAGAGGATCATATAAATAGATAAACATAATGATCTACACATCTTCAGATATGGATTTTCGATAATGATTACTAGAGATTATAGTACAAAAGATTTAACATTAGGATGGTTTGTTTGTTACCCAATGGTCATTTTTTGCACATGAGAGGTAAACTCGACTCATGGTTTAAAATGTTTTCAGACTGCTAAAGGTATCTAAGCAGGAAGTGGGGGGAATCGAACAAACGGATTGTTGAGCCGAAGGCCAGTGAGCTAATCATTCGGCTGCTAGCTCGGAGCAAAAGAAAGCAAACCGACAAGATAGTTATAATTTACCCATACTATTCACTGGAATCAATGATACATCAATTAATTTTATAGTGGACTTATTTTTGGACTCCATATATTTTCAACTTGACTTTACAATTCTTGTAATGTGTTAACAATCTAATGTGCTTATTTTACTTGTATGTAATCAAGGATATACAGGAAATTTTTGGATAAAAGCAGCTAAGCTAATATAGTCTCTTTTGGTAATTAAGTAGTTGGAGTTTGCACTGCATTGTTTTTATAATAAAGTAATTTAATTAAACGCCTTTTATCAATTTCTTTTCTTAAAAAGAAAAAAAAATGTGCTGTGAAATTTGTTCAACAATATACGATTATTTCAGATTTTATGCTACAGTAAATAGTTATTTTTAGATTTGAGAAAGGGAATTTAGTAAATACTTACAAAAAGGATTTTAAGTGCTGCGCATTTTTGCAAATCACCATGTATAGATTGATGCCGAATAGCTCTCTACTAGTATCATGAAGCAAAAAGACAATGCTTTTGTAAAGTTAGGATTTACTGATTTTCAATATAATTCTTCTGTAAAATCAAATCCCTCAACTCCTGAAAACACTTGGCTACTTGTTTTTAAAAACACTTCCATGTTTGGAGCAGTTTTGTCTCAAAACTGAAGATTATATACAGCTCCACATATTTCAGATTTCTTATTCTGGTTAAAAAATTAATTAAAAATTACAAAAAAAGCAGACTCACTGAGAATACTTAAAAAACTGTATGGAAATAGTAGCCTCTATCTACTTTCTCGAAATTAAAAAAACTTGTTGATGATAAAAGTTCCATTCTTCTCATTAAGTTTAATAAATCTCATAAAAAACTTTACCATAATATTTGTCATGGTATTAAAAATCTGTTATTACTAAGTATATTTTAATTTTTTTATATACCTTTCATTTTTAGTTTCTTTTTGTTGCATACAGTTTAATTGAATTTCTTTCATATTTTCTATGAACGTAAGTTTTTAGACAGTAAACAAATTTAAAATAAATTTGAACACTTCTTTTGATTGATAGATCGCTATGGGATTTAGCCTTCAAGTTTCATAAATTTGGCAACCATTGTTTTAGATTATACTGTTAAATCTTTGAATATAATTCTGCCTCAGTCTCATTCTGAATAAAGCTATGACTACACGATTTTGTAAACAAAAACAAAATTACTAATCTAATTTTCATGAACCTAATATATTTTTTGGAAAGCTGTGTAAAAAGACATATATTCTTTAAAACATGAAAATGAAACATTTGCAGGATATGGTGCATAAAACTGTGTCGCAAATTGATGACACATTTTTAGCATCCAATTATTTATCTTCTAGGAATGCACGGGACACAAAATAAAATTACATGAAAGGATTATAAACAAAAAATACTTCTAACATTCTCCATAGACACCATAATTCTCTCCCTTCCTCTTCAAAAGCAAAACAATATCTGACCTCTTCTAGATGCCACCGCAGCGCCATCTCGCAACAGTCAAAATCATTACATCCTCCAGCAAAAATGAAATTGTTAATTTGATTTTATTAAGTATAGTTAAAATAAGTGTTATAAAGTATAATTTATATAAAATACTTCAGTGTAAGGATAATTCCAGAGACAGTTATTTCCCATTAATTCAAATAATATTTTTGTTTTTAATATTATTTTTATAAAATAATTTTAATTTCTTTTTTATCTTTCCACTGAAGTAACCATATTTTTTATTTTTAAAATTCTTTCTCGTCCAAATTTAATGGAAATTATTAACTTCTATGGTGGAAATATAAATTAAGGAAAACTATTTCCCTAAAAATTATTAAAAATAATGCAAGCATATGCTTAAATTAACTATTAGTCATTTATGTTGAGCACCTGAAAATGTAAATATTTCGAAAGATAAACGTTTGCATATTTGAACATACTTTTTCATATTTTCATATCGTAATTTAATTAAATTTATTAAGATGTAAATGCATTTTAGAGTAATTATTTAGCTTTTCATAAAAAGGATTTTCTTTTTGATGCATAAATAGCGAATTCTAAGAGTTAATAATGGGAAATAATTTATATAAAATTGGAAATTTAAAAGCTAAAAGTTTAAATAATATTCATTTTGAATGCATTCTTATTCATTTTAGGCAAACTTCAAAATATTCTGCAACAATCTGTTATTATTTCTTGTATACTCTATACAAGAAAGTAGCCATAACATTAATGTATACTAAAAAATGTTGCAAAAAATAATATTTCATTTTTAAATGTATTTTTACATATTATGAATATTATTTGAATAATAAAACGCATTTAGAATATTTCTCTAAATATAAATTTCTATGGGAGTAAAAAATTTTTAATTTATTTCGGAATTTTTAATTCCAATAAATATTAAAAGGGATTAATAAATTCTTTCACATAGTAAGAAGGCACGACAAAGATAATTTATCAAACGAAAAGCTTCTTTCCTTTGTTACTTACCACCCAAAAAGCAAGATAAAAAAAAAAAAAATCATCGTAATATTTGGCTCATGTTTTCAGTCGCCAAGAGTGAAAGAACTTCTACCCTTCCCTATAGCACCATAAATATTTTCCACAAACTACTCGCAAGAAGCACTCTCTTTCATCTACCAGCCCATGATGCACCGGCAATTGATGTCATCATATCCTTTAGGAGACCAAATCCGAGAGAAGAAGAAAAAATGAGAGAGAGAGAGAAGTTCCCCTACCCACCTGTAGCTGGCGCTCGCCAACCGCAATGGGATGGGAGGGGGTTGGGACTGGGGCCCTTACCCCATAAACTTGCTGAGTGGATTAGAAGAGCAGATGCTCTCGTATTAGAAAGAGTCCTGGCCCTCTATAATTCACGATTAAGGCGGCCGCCTACTTCCTGATAAGAGCTCTACCACTAAAGTAGCGGATAGTACCAGATCGTACGTAATCAAGTCTATTACGTAAAGGTAAAACAGGCACGCAATCAAGTAAAGTAGCTTCCCAACGAGATGAAGGGGGGTGGGCTAGGAAGCTGATGTAAGTACCTTGTGAATCTTGCTTAAGACAACGGAGGAGAGGTTTTCTGGCTGTGCCTCTCATCTTTTTCCTTCTTCCTCCGATTCCTGGTTATTTATTATTTCACAATGTCATTCTATGAAGGGCTCTGTTCTCTTCAATGAAGTGGAATTAAGTTATGGCCTTGCTTGAATTCTTTTACTTCCTCACTAATATTTGGAAATTAAATTTTCTATGAAATCTCAACATCTGTAAACACCATACAAAATATAGGGCTGTATTTGTAGCCGTATATTCCAAAGAATTTTTCTGGTATTTCTTTAATCACATGTTATAAAAGGTTTTGCAATTAATCAGTATTACCTATCAGATTTAATTAAAAAAACGTCATTGAAATATATTAAATAATTTTCAAAAGAACCTTAATATATAGTTTGCTTAAATTATAGGAATTCATATTGTAATTATTTGTTTTCAGAAATACTAACTTTCAGAAAAATTGATTAAAGAATCGTGAAAATATGTAGGTATATTATATTGTATGTGGGCTCACCGTTATAAGACATAGTTATTGACATAGCTATAGGACACCTCTCTTTTGAGTAAAAGGCTCCAGGTTCGATCACAGAACCTACTGAACAATGGGAGGTGGATGTCATATTTCCGTTTGTTAGATGCTGTACGTTGGTTGGGATAGGTACTTGAGAATTTGCCAGAATTCTTCTTTGAGATATGTAAATATACAATTTAAATATCACAAAGAGGAATT